>JARJDZ010005037.1:0-45775 GCA_030264555.1 Aleochara sp. GC000083 | reverse complement strand
CATATTTTGGCGAAAAAATAACATTGGTCATGGTCCCGAATTTGTGCGGGACTCAGAAATACACCCGAACCGAAAATATGGGGTTCATTCGAAACGAACCAGTTCATTTCTCACATTTTAATCAATATCTCCGAAACTAATGATCCGATTGATTTCAAATTTTCAGGGATTGTTTATTATATATTCATGCACATATATAGCGAATTACAATATCGGGAATCATTTTTTTCATAAATTATTAATTTTTATAAATAAATAATTGATTTATCTTGGTTCAAACGCGATTTTCTCGCAAACGGCTCGACCGATTTCGACCAAATTTGAAATATAAACTAATAACACAAGATTCTTAACATATTTAGAGTGGAGGAGTTGTGAAATGGCTGGGGATAGCACTTTACTATAAAAAATGAAACAATCGATTTGTGTTAACTAGATATCTAAAAACAATTCCGTCAATTGTTGATAAATCATCATCAATATCGATTCAACAATTTCATACAATTCCAACAACTATTTTTCATATCCGAATACATGATTTAACTTTATTAACCCCAACGTAATTAAAATATAGATAAATACCATAACGAATTTCATTGCGCATAAAAACCAACTTTTCAATTTAATTAGACACAAGCAAAGTGAAAAGTACCCGGAAACTAGATCCGTTTGTACGTAATGCTTTCCAGGAAAGAGAGATCTAATAAAAGGAATTACTCATACAGTTTTAATTAGTTACATTACATACATCTAATTGGCGGGAACCAAAAGCGCGCCAGTAAGCAAAATAAATTTCTAATTAGACGTGAGCGCTCGGGGTGTTTTGCAAGGTTTCACTTATCAGTCAAGATGTGTCTCGGTGTTTTGGTACCCATGCAGCAATTGATTATATGTAAATAACATGCGAAATAATCCGTACCGGAAAACGGAAGCTGCATTTAGAGATGTGGATTTCTCTCGTGATTAAATATTTGACGCGTTTAGACCATATATATAATACTACTATATTGCGTATACCGTAGAAAAAATTCCCCGAAGAAAGCTAGACAGAACATATGATTTTTTGTCCTTGTACGTACCGCGAATTTGGTTATTTGATTGGTTCTGGCCATTTTGGCAAGTGTCATTTCAGTTTTTTGAGGAATTTAACCAATCACACCCTGGCCCAACGAAATTTTAAAGCATGCGCACTTCGATTTGGTACGTGCAAGGACAGAAAATTCATATGTTCTGTCTAGCTTTCTCTCGACAAAAATTTTATAGGGAAAAATAGCCGAACACGCAATATAGGAGTATTATATATATGGTTTAGACCCACGTCTAATTGCGTCAATTAATATTGTATTTGTTTACGCTGATTAGTACAGTTTGCCAACTCAAATACCGATTTATGTCCAAATACAACAAATCTAAACACATCTACAACATTAATAACGAAATGATAACGTGAGTTCGATAAATATAACAACGCTAACTATTGAAACATTTCATTGGACAGACATTGTCACATCAATGTCAATTACATGGTAACAAACAATGAAATTTACAGTTCAGGAAATATACCCTTTATATTCTCCAGTATTACATAACAACATAACTGTTACCTAAGAATGATAATAATTTATTATGGCAGTTTGAGCATATCGTCCAAGAAACTAAATTATGACTTTAATTAAAAGGATGCTTGGCAAGAATGGTCGACAACTAGTTTTCTTATTATACTAGATACCAGCGTTGCTTCAACCGCCTCCTTCATGTCAAACTGGTCGATGATAAATGAACCGTCTTGGTATTTAGACGAACAGTGCTTTATAAGCTTAATAAGATGATAAGGAGACCGAATGGAACCATGACAATCTTGTAACTTTATGCTGCTCAGATTTGAAGACGAAAAAAGATAATGAAGTCATTCCAATTAGTCGACTTAAATTAGTGATTAATTTTGACTGTATTGCGTTAGTTTTCAACACTTCATAACGGTGATTAATCAGTTTGCGCTCTTTTAATGAAGCCCTTAATGAAGAATTTCTCTCCAGTTACTTTCAAGCAATTTTCCTTGAAATAATTAGAATCTTACTTCTGGCCATGAACATTTTTAAAACTTTTTGTTAGAACAACAGTCTTATTACTTTTTGGCATAAGAAAACTTATTTTCAATATCCGAATCTATAACAATATCTTAAACAGTACGTTTATAAAATATTTGAAATATTATTCCCCAAATGTGAACAACTAAATTTGCAAGTGCATTTAACTTAACAACATTTAACCCTTAATGAACATTACATCTGTGTGGACCAATCTCCATGTCGGAAATAGTTTCCCAAATGCTTATTTCAACACGAAATTTTACAACTTCACATCCCCCAAATTAAACATTTCGCTAAACTGTAATACTATGGCCATAATACGTGCCCCACATGTACGTGGTTTTCGCAGTTGATGTTGGTCTTACACTTAACGTTTTGCGGGCGCTTGAAACCAGCGCCAATTAATTAAACTTGGCGGTGCATTCAATGGCGGCATGCGCTAGGGATTAGAGCGTGGAAATCTTACCAGGGTGTAAATACCGCAGGCGTAACTGCCCTTCCGGACCGTGCGCCAGCAACAACAGGAAGTCATTATAACCATTTTGTTGTTCTTCTAGTTCCAGTTACACCTTGGAAAAACAGTCTTATCCCAAAACGCAGTCGAATTGCCCGTTAACAAAATAATCGCAAACAAAATAATACATTGCAACGTCTCTTTTTACATTTTAACGTTTTAAAAAGCACAACAAATTGGTGAAATTAACATGTTTCAAACTGATTTCAAACTTCCATTTGTATTCTTTGAGAATTTCAAAAGTAGCCAAGGAAGCGTTAGAAAAGAAGACGTTAACTTTTTGAATTGGCGTCTGAATTATTGCGCGATTGTTGGCTTTGAGTTTGTGCAAATCTGGCGGCGGCGGCGGCGATGGCGATAGGACTGCCGACGCATTCGACGACGCTCTTTGCTGCCGCCTCGGCGCCGCAAATGCCGGTTTAGTCATGCGCAAGCCGCAGGTGGTTGGTACCGAAATATACGCTCGGACGAAGAAGAAGAATCCTTGCAGGTTTCAAATCGAATTCGGCTGAAATTCGTGTTTTGTATCCGCTGCTTTTGCTCGCATTCTGGCTGGCCCGCCTCCGTGACGAGCTGTCAATGTGCTGTTTATTTAGAATGTTCCAACGATGATGAGGTGGAACAATTCCAAATTAAAATCCGTGACGCTGCTTCCGTTGTTTAGTCTGATTCCGAACGCCAATGTAATCAATCAACATCTTGTAACATTTCTCGGGCTAATTAAATTCGTTGTCGTTTTCCAAGCCAATTCAAATTTGTTTTGATGTTTCAGTTAGCATACCTGCAACAAAATATATTAATTGCTTGAAAAATAATATTTAATTACATAATTGGCTTTGAGTGTATAACGCCTAAATCAAAATAAATTTCAAATTTTTGCATGCTTCTAAATTAAACTTATTACATGGTTCTACGAATTAAATGCGACTTTGTCACCTAATAGGCTGAAATCTGCTTTACCAGTAACTAAAATTAGTTTGTTTGCAATGAAACGTTATCCAGAATTTGAGTGCTTCAACGCATGACCTGAACCTGAATCATTAATTAGCTGCATTCATATTACACATCATTACCTGATCAATAAATGCATTTGCGTTCGTAAATACAATCCGCCTTCGCTCTGGTGATCTTATCAACGTCCTTATCCACGCATAATTTATGTAATTATACATCAAAAATGCCCGCTCTTCATTAATAACCCTGTTGTTTGTACATCTGCTCCGGCAACCTTCAAGCAAATCCCTTCGAGCAGCTCATTCACTTCGAATCTATACCTCAAGGAGCTTTAATTAAGGCTGAGGATAAGGAAATCCTTATCTCCATCGCTTAGGCGATCGACACTCACGCTTGAATCGCTGAGTTATTGTGCAATAAATCAGAATGCGTCCTCTTCCCACAATTTCGAGGGAGTTTCTAACGCCATCGTTCAATTCAATGTTGTTCGATTAACGAAAACGCAAACGTTGTGGCTGGTCCAATCGATAAATGCGAAACGCTTCTCTGTACGCCTGGAACGTGCGCTGTTTTGCTTGTTGTTTTGATGATAATCATTCAAAAGTTGCGCGTCTAGACTGTAATAGCCACAGCGGGAGCATCATTTATTTAATTATCCGGTCATGGGAGAGTCAAGGAATCGTCCAAAAAATCCCTTCCAACAACAACTCTCTCTCGTATGAGAATGTTGCAAGGTTGTCGAGTGTGCTGAGACTTGGGGGCGGTCGAAGGCGACTTCATCCTGCCATCCGAGTTCTGCGGGAGCTTGAAAAATGTTCGGCGGATCTTCGATGAGGATGACGCGCAACGGCCGAAACGTTACGCTTAATTTATGGGTAGCAAAGCACTTTGGTTCACCCTAACATAATTCCATTCAATGAGATGCCTCATGCAGAGTTGCTTTTGCGAAAACATACTGGGTGAATGATGATTTACCAAATGATGCAGATTCATTGACTAAAAATATAAATAAGAATTAATGTTGTGATAAAACGATACTCTGGTATTTTCTTACATTCAGATTGTTTAATATAAACGACAAGTGATCCAGTGTAGTTTGCCTCTTTTTATTAGATTTTGATGGTCAGCCAACTAAAAAAAATAAAAATCATGAAAAAATTAATTTAGAATCTGATATTATTGCAAATCAAGTTTCTGATATCAACTCCATTTCAAAATTTACAATCATCTAAATGCAATACTTCTTCTTTTAGTTAAAATTAGAATATGCAATTTATTTTGCAATAACGTTCCTTTGAAAATCAATCAAAAATGTCATAAATGAATGAAAACTCGACTTTCTCGTTTTCGAAGGCAATTCCAATCGCTAAGTATTTCCTCAGAGATACTTACATTGCAGAATAATGAAACTCTCAGTGCAATTTCATATCATGAAATATTCAAAGCGAAAATATTGCTTTTTTTTCAAATCAAAGTCACTCGCAGTTGCATCTCATTTCCCTGCGTTGCTAGGCGCATCTGCCATTGTAGAAAATCGGTCATTGTGGAAAAAGTTCCAATGGCAATGTATTTATACCCCTTGCATCGTGCCTAAGCTATGTAAATGTTCCCTTTTTGCACGGTAAGCGGAATCCGAATCGATTAAATTTTGGGCTTCCACGAGCGTCCCTCTCGTTGTGGCTGTAGGGACTCGAACGAGCGCTTTGACAAACAGATTTTTATTGCACATTCGTAAAAGTTTAAAAGACCCTTCCTTCCAGCCTGCCAGACACGCAAATTCGGCTCGAATTTCGTAGCTACATAGGTGTTGGCTCTCTGGCACTGCCAATGCCTTCCCATTTTCGACCATCAACGATGGAGTGTCCCGATTTTACGCATTTCAGCATAAATTTCATCCCTACATGGTCCAGACTTGGAGTGCTGCAGTCCAGAACAAATATGATGTTTTATTATTCTTCATAATTGCTTCACAGCCTTTTTGGTAGTAAAAATTCCTCGAAAACTGATCCTCCTTTTTGCGATCTGCCTTGTTCCTTGAGGGAAATTCAGGTTGATGATTTCGGATCGCACGTGTAAACATTTAAGTGCGTAGCGACGAGCTCAAAATAGAAATAAAGACATCAAGATTAATTATGGCCCTCTCTCTGCATGCATAAAGTATGATTTGCACTTAATGCCTACCACAAATGCGCTCGCGGAATGAATTTATCTCCGACAGGTATTATAGGCAAAGTACGGAAAGAAGTAATTAGTTTGCTCAGTAATGGAGTGCTCCCGCTGCGATGTGTGGAATGGAATCGACATGTTTGTGCAGCGTCCCTGCTGCCTCCACGCTCCCCTTGCAACTGATATATTCTACCATATTGTTCATTTTCCACTATTGTTCTCCTCGATTATTTGCGTCATAGCATTTTGTGTGGTGCTTATTCCCGACGCAACCACAGCATTGGTATATGTACACTGAGTGCTATTGCATTCAATCCATTTTCTCTCTGGCAGGTTTCAATTCAGAACTAAAAAATAACGAAATAATTACATATCTAATAAGAGCGCTAATTAGGCTGTTTAGTCAATTTGAATTTTCTTTTAATTTGAACATAAAATGAGAATGAAATAATAGCTATGGAAGAGTCCATTTCATTAACATAATAGTAATAACTTCATCTTGGTACTCGAAGTCATAGAACTCATGAGTTAGAAAAATTTGCCTTTCCGAAGAGGGAAATTGCAATTGCAGATTGAAGTTATTCGAACAGGAAAATACCAATAAACTGAATATTCAAATTTACCTCAGCAATTATAAACAGCCTGCGAGTAATTTCCAATCAAATATCTCTGCATTGTTTGTGGTTAATTGGTTTATGATTGCTTATCCTTCGTTGATGTTTTGATGCCCTGGGGAACTCAGCGAAATGTTTACAACCTGGTAATTTCATGATATCACCTCGATTTTGCACAGATAGTAGTCGCAACATTTAGAAATACGAAATGGTCTATAAAATAAGAGAAGAAAATATAAACATAATATAAAACGTTACTGTACTAAATAACCTTGAATATTTAAAGTGCTCTTGTAGTGTTGCAGTAGTAGAATCACTCGTCTCAAATCTTCCCAAATGCTTGAATCACCGCTGTACACATTAAAACAACTTTGGAATAACAAATTAACACACTTTATTTATAAACAAAAAAAAGTGGTGTATGCAACTTGCATGTGACAAAGTTGGTTGGGTTGTCTATGCTAATTTGTGCAAGGGGATGTCATTTCCGGTAAGCATTCTAGAATCGGAAGGTAATGGCCGACTTGGCGTCATTAGAGCATGATAAGCATTAATGTGCACGTCGCTGGCGCGTATACATGTACTCCGTGTAATTTGCATTGTGCTGTCGGTATTTTTGCTGGGATATTGTAGAAATCAGTGTTCAGTGAATCTGTAGTGTGTTGTGTTCATTGTACAGTAGAATCCCGTAGTGTTTGATCCATGCATAGACCTATAGACGATTTCCAATTGTTGCATGGCATGAATCCTTGTTCGTATATTAGCACAATGCAAATGGTGTCGGGCCGCTATAATTTCGTCGGGAGTGTAATTATCCAGTAGATGAGAGCCATGTAGAAGGTAGGATTTATTCCCTTTCCTGTAGCGCAATGCGAATGATTAGGCGCCCAACAAACATATAAAAACCCAGTAGGATCCGTATCTATTACTCCTGCTGAATACGCATTCATTTTAGCGACTGGTGTAATCATCTATTGAGAGTCGATTGCCATCAGAAATGCTCGATGGTGAGCAGAAGCGAAGTGCTGGCTAAACTAATATTCCCCTTGATGTGTTCACGACTGCGGCATCGTCTTATTGCCTTCATTCGCCAGCGACTTCCAAGCTGGGAAATCGGCAGCGACACGAATTTCATTTGCCCCACGCAGATCATGTCACACTGGCGGTGTGTAATGCAATTAGTTGGCTGCGTTACATATTCATGTTCCATGTTCCTCGCAGATATCGATAGGTTATTGATGAATTCGTCTGGAGCACGAATCGCGTGCGCACTTGCGAAGCAGGCTGTGCAGTGCAAATCGCCGGCTGTAGAGGGAATTGCAAGTTGAGACACGTTTTCAATTCGAAGTCCATGAGCCCGATTTGTGCATTAATATAGCGTTGCAATCATTGCCTGGCTGTATAACAATCAATACGAATGAGATGTAGATGCACACAGCATTTTCAGCTGAAATAGTTCCGAAGAGTCTGCTGAAATAACAACGCAATTTGATGTTGCATTACATCATTTTTCCGGTGTTGAAGTCGTAGGATTGCATAACTCAAACTTATTGGGCTGTTAAATCAATTCCTTAAAGCTATTGTTAATTGAAAAGTCCACGATGTCGTTGAGACGATCTCCTCAGATCCGTATTATTTACAATCCTATTAGGTCATATTATTCTATCCTGCCTTGGGAAATGTTTGCTTCGACGAAATTGCTTCGTATATCCTTTTTCTCGTGCGTCGTTCTGGATTCTTTTCCCACGTCTCAACGGCGTCGAACGTGCGTCGTTTTGTGGTCTGACCTTTCATCTAACGACTGGTAGTTAGCTTCATCTAGCACACGTATTTTTGCAAAACAATGGCTCTTATATTGGTCTAATATATTCTATCTTTGGAAGGCGGCACTAAAAAGCAAATGAAATAAATTATTCGGGTGCAAATAGAATTTTACGATTGCAATGAAACGTAGACACGTTTAGATTCAAAACACTTGATTACCACAGAGAAATTGACTTGCTGATTGGTTTATTCATCGTTGATTATCGTAGGGATACATGATGTAATATCAAAAAATACTGGGGTTTCTTTGCTTAGCAATTGATTGCGACTTCTTGGTCTTCTCGATCGTTGGGGCCTTCTCGATAGTGGTAGAAAAACAAGTGGTGTTTGCATACAAAACATTCCTGTTTGCCCCCCAATCAAGGGCCAATCGATAGATGGTTTGTCCTGCTTCAGTCGACATAGATCGCAGCTCCGGCCTGCGGTTCGGTGATGAACAAAATCGATTCGAACGATGGGCCAACGCCATCAGCGAACTTTGCGTAGAAGTTCGCTTTGAGCATTTCCACGTACGCAGCAACATGCTGCCTTTGCACCAAGGCGACGATGCATCCACCCCAGCCAGCTCCAGTCAATCGAGCCCCGCATGTCA
This sequence comes from Aleochara sp. GC000083, assembly GCA_030264555.1. Classification (NCBI taxonomy): domain Eukaryota; kingdom Metazoa; phylum Arthropoda; class Insecta; order Coleoptera; family Staphylinidae; genus Aleochara; species Aleochara sp. GC000083. The sequence goes on along the minus strand of JARJDZ010005037.1, from coordinate 37,021 downwards.
TCGAAGCGGATAATTCAACAAGTCGGTCCAATTGCGGATGGCTGCATTCGTACAGGTCGCGAAGACTTGCATGGCTCGCCGTCATCAGCGTGCCCAATGCCTCCAGGGTCGCTTGGTCGTTCTCGTTCCTGTTGGCCGAATTGCCACACGCTTTGTGGAAGTCCTGCACACGTAATGCCTCTGAAACGTTAAACGTTGGCCGAAAAATTAGTCAGCACCAGTTAATTGCAATTTTCTATGCACTTGGCTTCCGACAAACAACGCGCGCTTCGTAGTTGTTAATCCAACAACGAGAGTTGTAATGAGTTTTTGTTGTTTTTTTTTTTGCTTCTTGGAGAGAATTCTGACAACGTTTGCGTGGAAGTTTTCGAAACGAACGTTTCAAGCGTGCACGAGGAGGAAAATTGCTCGACGCCAAGGTGAATTTAAAGTCAGTTTGGTTTTTATTGTCATTGCGTTTTGTTCGTTTTCGCGCGCTCAACTTTTCAACGCGCGAGCTTTCCAGCAGTTGCTTCTCAGATGAAAATTTCACGCCGAGCTCTAATTACACAACTCGGGCGAAGGCAGGCAAAGGAAGTGAACATTACACCGGATCGGTTGCGTTGCATCTTTCCTCCCTTTCAACTCTTTAACACATCGAGTCGTCTTCCATTTCGTCTTCAACTTCTCCTTGCTTATCGCAAGTTGAGTTCAAAGCACAAATTGGAACTGGGATGTTTTCCAGCAATTCAACTCGACAACATTTCCTAATAAGCAACGGTCTTGCTAAAATGACCAAGACTAATGCCCGTCTTCACCAAAAACTCTTAGGTTCATGGTGTTTTCACGAATTACGGGAACAAATCTTAGCTTTGATCTTCGTATTAGGGCCACTAAAAGTCAGGTACCTTGATAAACATGTAGTGCTCGTTGGTGTAGCTTGAAAGCCTTCAGATGCTTGGTGTTTTCTGTCAATGAAGTCTCTTCCAATTCTTCAGCCGTGGCGTTCAACTCCATTAGAATCTCATCTCGTGTGTACTCTTCTTCATGGAGGTATTTTCGAACCAGGTCGGTGAGTTGCTCCAAATCTGCACCTAGCAGCGTTTGCAGCTCGCCCAATTTTTTAATACTCCTCCAGTTCAATCCACTCTTCTTTGCGAGCATCTGCAACCAAAATCAAATGTGACATCAATGTTGCTATAATGTTTGCGTTCGCATTCAGCCCCCTTTGAAGTTCCATGCATTACGGAGAAATTTCCCGGCGCAAATGCTACATATTAGATTTTTTGTCAGTTCTGCATTCTCTACCTTCTAGAAGATTGCTTATTGCATTCCACTATACATGCAATTCCTAACAAATCCGGACGGTTATGCAAATGGTCACAGGAAATTTTCTACACGTGTTTCATACGTTTTCTCTGGATTGGAAGATGCATTATTCAGACTACTAATGCACGTCTGTTTCTCTGCAAATTTAATAGCGATTATCTATGTTACATTATGATGNCCTGACGGTTATGCAAATGGTCACAGTAAATTTTCTACACGTGTTTCATACGTTTTCTCTGGATTGGAAGATGCATTATTCAGACTACTAATGCACGTCTGTTTCTCTGCAAATTTAATAACGATTATCTATGCTGTATTATGATGGTCAAGTTGAATGAAAGCTTCGGGGAGATCTTCGGATCCTCCAGATTAAATTTACTCGTTGGAACTTGCTGGAATGCAGTAAGTAAATGTGAAAGTTCGTGGGACCAAGTTCCATCGTTCCATCGTAACTTGCTTATCAACTCCTTTGCGCGGCACTTTCCGAAGACGTCGAGATGGAAACGGAAAACTCCCCGTGACATTAATGCACAAGCGACAATAGCAATCAAATAACCCTCGATCGGTCTCTCGACGTCGTCGTCGTCGTCGGCGGCGGCGGCTTCAGAACATTATTGGAAAAAGTAATCGAGCGTACCATTTAGCGCCGCGACCGAGACACAATAAAACAATAAATTCATGTTTGCCTAACAACATATCGGCCAACAACGCGCCCCCAAACAAAGGCCATTTAATTGAATAATAAAACGATCGCATTTCTAATTACCAATGGAAGTGATTAATTGAAAATTGTTGAATGATGACCCATGAAATTAGACTTGATCAGATTGCTCCCATATTTCCTGACTTGCCAGCGGTCGTAGGCTTAGATTAGGGGAAATAATTACAATTTATAAGGTCTTTAACGTCATCCTTCATTAGTAGACATCGGATAAATCCCAATAAAGGGCTCCTTCTGGACTTGATTGAAATTGATACAGAAGTTTTGAGATATTGATTGAACCCGGACATTTTCTGGTTGCATTCCTGAACTTTGTGGGTAGGGATCTCTTTGGGGTTAAAGCTGCCTCTTTGTCGGCGGGGGTGGGTAAATGCATGCATCCAAGTACGGTAAAGAGCTTTGGAAATAATTACCTGTGCGGCAAGCCGGCATTCGACGACACGGCAATTATAGTCGGCGGTCGCTGCTTTGTTCAGCTGGATCAAACTGTGCGCTATCACGAAAACCGCCCCCTGTGGCAGCCTCACGTCCTCCGATCTCAGCGGGTCGAAATTTATCAATTTCGCGCAGCCTGCAAGTAGAAAGACCGCCGAGTGCGGCGTGTGTCAGTAATTATTCATAAATCTGTCAGCACGCTCTTGTGCGCGTTGCATTTTTAACACGAGAGCTAATAAATCTTAGATTTCATGCGCCACCAACACTCAATACTCTGCATATTAACGAGCGATTCTGTACTGAAAATTTCATACTCTAAATTGCGTATGACATGTAAAAATTATCAGCAGTAAGAAATTTCCGGATTAGTTGCTTAGACTTTAGTCGATATTGTCCGGCAATTCCATTTTAATGTTAAGACATGAGATACTCGCGCAAAAACTTTTGTTGTTATTTTGCCTTGGGGCCGGCATTTACAACGACTATATTATTGAATGGCAGTGGAAAACAATAAACGGGACACACATAATATCGTCCGGACGAGTCGAGACGGCTTTAGTTAGCCCATAAACAATTCCTCATTCTTATAGAGGCGCGAATATCTTCCAGTTTATCGCTGATAGAACCCACGCGAACGGACTACAAATAGCTCATGAACGCATGAAAATTTGCAATTTTCTCGATCCGCGTCACAATGCAAAATTAATTAGGTAGACCCACTGTAACATGAAATTTTTGGTTTGCTTTCCCATTAAATAGACGCTACTCGGTTATTATATTTCATCAGAAATGCAATATAAATGAGTTGACGTTCGCGGAAAGCTTGCAAATTGCATGAAATATAATAACGTCAAAGAAATACATTTAGGAGGCGATGTTTACATGCACGTATAAGAGCAACAAACGCAAAGTGCATTGCTAATAGAAGCAACTTTAGAACGGTTGCCTGCTGAGTGCGCCAACGGTTGGCACTATAATCAATCCTGTAGGAAACTTGCTTACAAAACTCCTTTCCGCCTGAATTCAAGACGAAAGGATCAGCGCCGTTTCGTTCGTGTGCGCATCTAAAAATGGGAATTAGTCGTGCACGTGGAATTCACCGAGCTGAAGGAAATTGCTTCCATTTGTCGAATCACTCCGCGTTCGCCAGCCAAATACGAGCACACGGCGTATTGAATCAATTTAATTGCTTGAGGACGCGAATTTAATGCGTTCGGTACGAACGTCTTAAAGACAATACCTGCAATTTATTGTTAGATCTTGCTGCACTTCAGAAAATTTAATTTCTCCTCGATTTTCCCATGTGAACGTTTGTGCAGTTTCAGGTAGTTGTTCAACTAAAAGAAAAATCTATTTTAGCTTTTCAAACCTTTCTAACTAAATATTTTCATACATGTTATATCTGTTCAATATCTCTGAATTAATTACTTTATACATTGTCTACACATGAGAGGGAATTCAATTTAAATTGCACGCGATTGCAAGTAATATCCTGCGGAAACTAAAGGTATAATTCAATTATTACCTTTTACCTGACTTCAAATAGTATTTCCTTGGAGAAGTTCGTGCCTGTTCTTCAACGTTCATTGATTATCTTTCTTGTGTCTTCAGAAGGCTTTTAATACCTTGTGATGGAAACAGAACTCTGTTTGATTTTCAATTAGTTCTTTGATGCAGTCACTCTATTTTCCAAAGAGGAATCGACGTATTATATCAAACGGATTTCAGTTTCTATTTTGAAAATAAACATTATTCGCATAGTGATAAAGTTGGGTAAATTCATAAATTCGGTGAAAATGCAAAAATGTGCAAGGTGAACTGGAACGATGGGGGTGAAAACCTCACTATTTTTGGAATATATTCACATGGAAAATGCGAATTTCGTAATTTAGTGGATTAAATTGGCACGAAGCCACTACTATTCCGCGAATTTGGTTGGCGTAAACAACGAATTTACTACACTTTTAAATTACAGTGTACTCGAACGTAATTACAACTAATTTAGAGTTTGCAATCGCGTCGACAATTTTTAATTTAATTATAAATCCATTTTAAAGCACTCTCATGTTAAGCCCTAATTTGAACAGATTTATTATCATCTAAAATTAAATTTTATTTTATTAAAAAACTTTCAATAGATTTTTCGTAATTTTAGTATTTTTGGATTTGAAAATAGCTGTGTTATAGTTGCGATAAAAAAGCAATATCCAATTTTACTAAACAAACTGCCACTAAATAAATAAACTTTCTGGATTTTAATAGAAAAACTTGAAATAGCTTTACTCACACTAGAAACTATAAGAGTACTACTTTAAGAGTACATTTCGCAAGGAGCTACAAAATATAAAACTTATGCGAATTCCATGCAGAACTCCCGAAGAGAATTTATAGTTTTCATTTCCTTCAGGACCTCTCTAGTACCAACCTAATTCAGCAATTCGCTTTTCCTAAAGTTTTCTCGTCCCCAATTTTTTGCAATGCTGTATGATCTTGAAGTAAGAAATAGAATGAAAGAAATAGCAAGATTTATGTTTCATAGAGGTGTGCAAATAAACTACATACCGATCTGACATCTGTATAATTCATATCACAGTTCACGAGCCGATAAGATTTCCCAGCGTGAAAAATCACAATGTATAAATCATAGCCGTGAGTGGTCGTAATGAAAATTCATGGAAATCTGTCTGGTGCCATATGATCTGCTGCGTGTACAACAAGCATGTGCAATATGATGTTACCGAGTCAACATACAAAGCGGATAATTTGCGTGCGCATTGTCAGACGTATTATTGCAAATGATAATTATTGTGCTCGCGTATTAATTGCGGCCGACTACGAGTCGCGTCTCTAATGCAATCATAACGCCCGCGTGATTTATGGCAATAGCCATCATTAATCAATTCGATAAACGCACCAAGAAAGCCGCCCCATGGGTGCAAAGACAGTGCTGCAACATAATGACGATATGAATATGCAATAATTATTCGTGTGCACTTTGCGTTAATTAACGTGGAAAGTAATTAATTGTTTGCGCGCTCGACTAAAATTGATAGCAAAATGTCATATTGAGTAGAGGAAAATATGAGCGGAGTATTAATTTTCCATTAAATGAAAAATTGGTTGTAAATTTCATAACCAATTTATCGGAAGCGGCATTAAAGTATTTCAGCCACATAAAAAATGTGCGGGGAAAAGATTAAAATTTCATACTTTCCCTTCCTCTTAAGCAAGCTCAAGCTTATATGCTTTATATTCTTTGGAAGCGCGACATAAAAGACGAATATTTATACAATAAATCAATTTCCCCAGGGGCATTTTATCCTGATTCAATTTTTTCGCGATTTATTTATTTCTAGTTTACGCGGTCTGTTCACAAATTTGTCGGGCAATTACTTGCGAATAAAAGCAACATCTGAGAGTAAATGCAAACGAAGAATATTTTATGGCCTGTTATTGGCACCTTAAAATTGCAATTCGTATTGATCTGTACCATCTGTACCATCTTCGCGAATATCCCGGTACGATTTCAATCGGCTTCCAATGATGATTTATCGCAATGCATCCGATAGGTATATGATTATTTCCTTGAATTGGCATGGCGCCTGGAATCGTCTAAACATTATTATCCGCCTCCACGTTTGTCATCTCGCGCGCAACGATAGAAACACCTCGGAAGGAAATAAGTGCAAATGCGTGCCGCCTGCGTCTGACGGAAGATGCGAACACACGCCATCAATAGATTGTACGCAGGAGGCGTTGGTGTTGGTGGCGGCAACGACGGCACCGTGTATTGTAGTCGGACAAAAGGAATCCTGCTCATAAATAATTCATAAAGTCGCTCTTCGCACTATCGCAAACATATTACCGGATGAAATCCGAGTACGTAGACGGCGGGTACTCATGTGAAGGAGTTTACTACCTTTGCAGCGGATGTGTACTTACCCTTCGTCGCGAGGAACGCAATGGCTTGATCCATGCCGCCGCCCTGTGTCCCAATGTACCGTTCGCATCGTGCGCAGATGGAGGCAATCTCTTCACGGTCTAAATCAATCTGGAATCAAAGCCCAAAAAATACAGGATTCTTTCCGACGACAAAGTCGATGAAGGTGAAAGCAAATGCTTTGAAAATTAGCTCCGAACGGTATTGTTCTGCCATTCGTGTTGCTCGGTGGACTGAAAGGAAGGATTCACGGTTAATGAACCTCTCTCGTCGATTGTTCGGAACTTTATTCGGCCTGTTTGTTATTTTCTATTGTGTGTGTTTATCTGCGCGATAAATTGTTCGAGTCGGCAGAAGTCAAGTTGCTAAAAGGCAAAAACGATGGGAAGGCCGGTTCGCAAACTTCGGCGACTGCAAGGGCGCACTTTAGCATTGGTATTTCGGGGCGAAAACGTGTGGGTGTAACGCACATAAGTGCGTCGCATAAATATTCAGCAAGGACCTTCCCTAACAAATGCGCTAACGCGCACATTGCGTGAGATTCAGCCGCGCAAATTTAGCGTGTTGGGTGTTCCCGGGGAGCACACAGGCTCATATTATATTTTCGCAAACACTAACGCACTGACTGAGTGCTCTCGTCTTCATCGCGACTTCCTATCTGCTATAAAATGGCTTTTGTACACTTTGCAAAACCGCTCGGATTGCAAATTTAAGTTTTAAACTTTGCGATCTCGAATCCTTGAAAATTTGATTCCAACTGATGTGAGAACAATACAAATTGACTTATTTATTCAAGTTTAAAACTTCATCGCGCCTTACAAAATCCTTAGATATTTGCTTTCCATTGATAAGAATACAAATTTGTGAGTTAAATTAGAATCTGATAAGTAATATAAATTCTAATATTATCTACATAACAGAGAATTGTATGGAAAGGCTCAATTAAATCCCACATGGTTTGCTAAGCAAAATAAATTGCGACTGGAGCGAAAATACGTATTAATGGCTTTTCTGCAAAGTTTTAACGCAATTTGCCGCTCATTATCGCTCCATATTCCACTTTTCGTATTTAAAATACCAGCCAATATAGCCTCGAATATGAATATTTATAGATGCCGGTTCTCTTATCATTTCTGCAGGATTTCAATCGAAGCAGGCAAAAAGTATGCCAAATGTGGCTCTCTATATTTGCGGGAAGCAGACAATTTTTATTGCAAAATACAGTTCCTGTTAACATTAAAAGGCAAAGTACGAGCGACGCTGAAAGCATTCAAGTCCGTGAAATATAAGCGGGAATCGTCACAAGAAACGTGCTATAGGGAAATAAAAATGATAGGAAATTGCGTTTTCATATTTTTCTCGTTTATTCGAAATTGTCATATGAATGAATGAAGGGAACCGTTCAGTCGACGTTGTAATATTTATTTCTTATATTTGCAATTTAAAATTTATTTTCGAAGTGCACAAGAAGCTCACGAATATGAGTGATGTATGGGACTTTATAGCTAATACCGTATGTATGGAAAGAAGCCCTTTTGAACATTTTGAACCCCGCGAGGATTCCGCTTTGCTCGGGGATTTTTCAATTTGAAATTCTACCGCACAAAAATGCACCACCTATTTTAATATTGTTTTGTCCGTGTTTTATATATCTCGTATGGAAATTTGTGCGTGCACAAATACACGCGGTGTGAAAACATCATTTAAACCCGGCAAAAATTTAGTAGAGTTTCTTTTATCCTGGCGCACAAATAAATAAAACATTACACGGTATTCTAACGAAAGCTAATGCAAAACAGGACGTCCAAATGCGCTGAACACAAGAACGGCATATGACGAAGGATAAGGCAGAAAGACTGCAAGGGAAATGAGAAAAAAATGACTGGTTTAACCCTTTAGGCTCTTAATTACTCCGGGACGGACACGCTTCGTGCAGTGCGGAAAAAAGGTCAAAGTCGATACGACGTTATTTCGCGAGGGCCGTCCCAAAAGAGTGTCTTTTGTCCGTAACATTTGCGGGGCTAGCAAAAAAATTAATAGCTGTTTTTATTTCGAAACGCGACGACGGCTTTTTGTCTGTTCGTTTGTGTCGCGAAATGGGATTTCCACATGTCCAACTCAATAATGATTCGGAATGGGCAACATGTGTTAGAGGGTTGACCCAACGAGGCCATAACACTATCTAATGAATAACAATAGGTAAATTCATGAATTCATTTGTCTACCTATGACTGATAACGTCATTGTTTTTGATTGAGGTCAGAAAAATTCCTTGCTAAAACTATTTTCATTAGCAGATATCTAGCAGCTAGTAGGAAATTAATTTAGAAATTGATAAACAACATATGATGAGATTAAGAACCTAATTGTTATCAATTGAGGACAGCTCATGCTTTACATTAACGAGATTTTATAAGCTCTGCTTAAAGTGATTATAGCTCTTATCTTTGAGGTGATGTCATTAATAAGGCGCTCACGTTCGACATTTGTTAGAAACCTTCAGTTGAAATATGAAAGCGGATTTGCGCGATGAAAACTTTCCAGCATGTCGATCAAAAATGGGATAGATAAGGGGGTAATGACTAAAGAATGAATAGGGTACTTACACCATTCGCAAAAGCCGCCCCCAATGCAGCCGCACAAACCAGCGCACTGCTGCTAGATAATCCTGCACTTTGGGGAATCGTGCCGCTGACCAACACCTTTAAGCCTTTCAATCTCGTCTCCTTGGGGATGATTTCCACGATGCCCTTCACACCGCATAAGAAATACTGGTACCATTGAGGTGCCCCATCCGTCAGAGTAATCCTAAAATAACGAAAGACTTTAGAACAAGATATCATACTCATTCACATGAAATCCAATTGATAGTTAAACTTTCAATTTTCTTAAGAAATTATCAAAATATTAAGTTCAGTACTTACAAAAGTAAACGAAACTATATAAACTATATAAACGAAACAAAGTTTAGTGTTAGATTAAATTATGAGGGTTTTCTTTTTGTTGTTCAACGTTAGTTTCGAAACTTTCTCTCCTCAGGGGGCTTCAAGGACTTTGAAGGTTCAAGGTACCTAGACAACTTTGAGAGGAGATCCCAATAAAAAACTATACTTACGAAACATCGGTGATGCTGCCTTGATATGGCGTGAATTTCTCGTCCAAATTTGTCACACGAAGCGTCCCCTCGTTATCAGTAGACACAGCCAGCAGGATATCCTGCTGAAGGGCCATAGGACACACTCCATAACCACTGTAGTCTATGTGCTCCCCAATTAGATTAACTCTTAACATTCAAGTAGCAATCATAGCATCAACAAATATCAAGTTATAAATGAATTAGTATCAAATTCTAAAACAATGGCTTACCTTCCGGGCACACGTATGTAAAATTCTGGCGCGCATTTGTATGTGTTGGAAAACGCGGTCTTCACTTGGAGGTTACGGTCATTCGTGGGCAGCGGTTCCGGCGATATTTTCGCGCATTTCGTCGTTGACATCTTTCCAAACGTATGCTAAATGACTTTTTGCACGCTGTACGCCTAATTATGCTGTTTGGGTGACTCACTAATAAGCACTTTAATGCGGAAACACGTTTTGTAAACGCGGCAAGCGAACCACTCGCTATCAAAACATGCCGACACAAGTTGGCAGTTTCTTTGTGATTGCTATAATGAGCCAGCTCAACGAAATCGTACTGTTTGCTCTATCTGTTGTCGCTGATTGGTAATTTTTGCAGATTACTGTAGGTAATCTGTGATACTATGATAACATTTCTATCAATTAAATGTCTTATCATTCCAGGGATTTGTAAATAATCATATCAAATCCTTGTATAAATATTTTTGGTAAATATTGTTGATGGAATGTAATTTACAGTTTATTGCGTCAATTGCAAAGTGTAATATTTGAAAATGCATTCTGATAAGATTACTATAAATAAATTATGGGGGAGTGTTTGTTGATTGTAAATATTTGCAAATTTAGAAATTTACATTGCAATGTTGAAATTGTTGTAATATTTCGCATCAAAGATACTTGCTGCGACATCTGCTGTTCATGATTTTCAAATTGAGTAGTCTTTCGCTAAAACAAAAGGGAATACAATAATCAACAAATAAAATAAAACTTTCCAAAATTTATTTTCTGAAAATATGTCAAAAAGTTTAAATTAATATTAAACAGTTTAATGTTGTAATTAGAAATCAACAAATTCAGTAACTCGATACATGCTGCGCCCTCTAATGCTATCACTCTTAAACTTCAGTAGCAAATTGATTCATAAATTGTACTAAATGTTATTATTTTATTTATATTATCAATTTATTGTTCAAATTCTAAGATTTCCCTGTTAAAATTGAATTTATCTATTAATGTTTTGTGATTTAGTTTAATTGATAAAACATCTGATAATTTATTTGGTTTGAATCATGGTAGGTGTCGTTAGCAGTATGATTTTTCGCAATTTGCAATCTGCAATCTTCGAGATGCTCGGCTGTTTTGCGTTTCTGATTACAAAAACCTTGCGTGCGTTGCGTTATTGCTAAACAGGCAGCAAACGAATTGCATGCGCATTTCGGCCCGTGATACCCATGTAACAAATGTCAAACCTGTAAGTGCTCAGGTTTTACGACGGACGTCGTTTGGCGATTTTGCGTATTAACTCCACCGGAATTTGGGGGACTTGAAGGGGGCATATCATGTGTTCCCCATACCTCGCCCGTCCTCATCCAGGGCGGCTTGTGGAGGCGGCAATGTTGGAGCATCATCCAGACGCTCGGTGTGTGCTGGCAATGCAATCCCCAACATCTTCCACATGACTGATGACGTACGGACGGGCGGAATGTGTGCGACAGAGCGCGCAAATTAATCGGAATTCGCGCGGAAAATATAGCCGGCCGCGTTGTATGTCGCAGCGACCGCCGCCGATTCGGTAGGCTTTGCGAAATCCCGCCGTCCGCGTTTTATCAGTGTAAGGGCTTTAAAACTGCTGTATTTGCAGGATGCGTCGCTCCTTTTATTATTGACCATAACTTTTGTTTTTGCCGTCGAGAGCGCATCCAGATCAACGACTGCCTCCCCCCCCGAAACCCGCCACCCCCGCAATTGTGTGTGTCGTTGGAATAACGATTTCCGGTGTGCCTTGATTGTTTACCGGAAAACCAGACGTAGCACATTAGCTTGCAAAACATACGCGAACCAGCAGCAGAATGGTTCTCTCGCTTCGGTCTTCTTTGTTTTGCCATGTTTCTGCCTCCGATGCGTTTTCCAGCGAACACATCTCGGGCGGCAGAAGATAATGGGAATTACTTTCAGTGCAGTCATTAAATTCAATGTAGCTGCTAATTTATTTATGTCGGATTGTAAAATGCGAGGCCCTCCGATCTCAGGTTTCATGCGTTCCATGGTGAAGCTTCCAAATTGACGTGGTTTTAATTAAATTATTATTTCACCTGAAACGTCCTAAAAGCAAAAGTTAATACGCTCCATGCTTACATTTGTTGTTGGGCCATTTCTACGCGGTAGGATCTGAAAGTTTGGGGGCAGGACAAATTTTATTCAACTTGCAAAGTAGACTCGGAAGTTCGCAAACCTTCCGAGTATAAATTTATACAACGAGTCGAGCGAAACGGGGGAAAAACCAACGAAACTCAATTGTATCTCGATAAGGATGGGGAAGTAAATAACGCCGCCGCCCGGGAGAACTCATCGCAGCGCGTAATCACATGATATATGAGGACGTTTCGCGGCAAATTCGTGGGGTTACATTCGCGAGCCCCTCCTGCATGCCGCCTCCACGGCCGCCGCCGCCGCCGAAGAGCCGAACATTGTTCATTGCTAAGCCGCAAGTCGGGCAAAAAGCGGGCGCGTTGCGAATGAAACGGAAAAAATTGCGGACGACGCACGCCCCTTGGTAAATCGCACGCTGCGCGCGACGCATTAAAAAATTACATAATTCAAAATTGCCCATCCGGTCCAATCCGGTTGACACTTGTCTGCGTTGCGCAAATGGCAACACATCCGATTTAAAAATGTCCGCACGCTGCTTACTTGGCAACCGGAAGCGCTCTCTGCTTCGGTCTGCGGACTGCGGCCGCAATGGCCCGCCGAAGGGTGATTCAGCATCCACCCCCGCGTGCGCATTTCGCACGCCTTTTGTAAGCGGAAATGGTCCAAATGGCTTAGGACGGACGAAAACAATGCGCGACGCCGTTTCTTATTTACCGCACCGCAAGCGAGCCAAACCAGCAGAAATCTGATGGTCCGTGTCTTCCGGGCATTTAACCACCCATCCCTTTCGCGTCTTCCTGTTTGTCGGGTGCGTCACATTCGTGTCTCATGCGTTCGTGAAATTTACGATTGTCATGCCAATATTTCATCAATAGTGTTCAGTATGTGGGTTATAAATTTCGGGACTGATACCACAAAATTCTATCAGGGGCTGGAATTATTTTCTCAGGAAAATAATTGGTAAAATCTTGTTTTCGCCCTGGCTTCTTATCAAAAAAAGTTCATGTCTTTGTTTGTTAGATATGCTCTGAGTTTATCTTGTGTAACTTCGTCCATGGTTTTCTTGGCATTTGCCAGATTAAAAATCCGGAAAGACAACGAACGTTTCAACCCTTAAGTTCGGGAGGAAAATCTCGACGTTGTCGGTTCGACAAAAAGGGAGGAAGACAAAAGGAAAAAATCGAAAAGTTTTGTTGCGCGCGCCCCTTTATCTCCAATCTAACGCTTAATGAAGTGCAGACATTGATTAAGAGCCTATTTTAAACTCAATCTTTAATTCAATCGCATTAAAACAAGCCCCGAGTTGAACGTTGAAGTATCAGCAGCTCTTCTTCGTCTCCGAAACCCATGAAGATGGTTTCTTTTCACCCCGAGCGCTCCTCATTCTTCGGGATATTGGAGAAAGAGATGAAATTCTTTTGCGCTTTGACGACATTCGACCCGCGCCGCATCGCGACAACTTTTTTAATCAGTTGATTCAGGGGGATTACGCCAGTCTGATAAGCGTTAATGAAATTAGTATCGATGTTTTGCAATCGTCGTTTTAATATCAAACAATTTTCATTATGTTCGAAATCGCGGAATATTTGCTAAATAGCTTCAAAGTCTATTATGATTATTATGAATTTTGGTAGTTTCATCATCAATAAAGAGGGCGTTGTAAGACACAAATAGCAACAACAATTGGCGCTCATTGTCAGCTATTAGTTTGGCAGATGTACAGAGCGCGCGCGCGCCGACGCGAAAAAAGTGTTATTAGCAAATCTTTATTAGTCGATGAACCATGATGGTAACAACAACAACAACAAGAACGGCGCATTGACTTGATAAATATGGATGTGGCCAGGTAAGGTCACAAGAACAATGTCAACGTGTCGTCGAAGTTGCGGTATACGTGCGCGCGCAGACCACCCGGATTTGCAAACAAACCAGTTCGCGATGATCGGTTCGCGATCGGAAAAAGTGCGTAAATAAATCCATTACATTACCGCGTCCATCTTCGCCATCGCGCGCGCGCACGCATTTAATTCGCCGCGCTCGCTTAGTGCCAATGTCGATGTCCACCGATGATGATAATCATGTGGCTTCATTCATGTATGCGGCACGCAGAGACAACAGCGGCCAACAACGGCAATCCGCAATTGAATACGCGTCTCGTCTCGTATTGTGGCCCCGTTTTGCGAGAGTCGAGCGCCAGTCAGTTTCGTATTGATGTACTTTTTGCGATGCGCGCCGGTCGTCCGCTGAGATTTGCAAGCACACGTCGTTCATTTTCATCGGGAATAAATAAAATTAGCACATTAAACGGCGCGATTGTTTGACATTTCCGTTTTTTCATATTCATTCGAGACATCTCCACAAAATTACTTTAAAAAAATCTCTCTATTCTTGATGACCAACAATTAAATCGTCCATGGTAATATTTTTGGGTTACTTTGGAGAAACACCTTGTATCAAAAGAAAAACGATACAGAACATATGAGAGTTCGAGATACAAGAATGTGCACGCGTCAGTTATTTTTAAAACGAATTGCAACCCGTAATGAAATTCATTAATTAAAGACGTCATTGTGCGTTTTATAATTACAAATCACGCTCATTAACATTATTCGTGCACATATTATCCGAGATATACAGGTTGTTAAGTGCAGCAGCAACAATTCGAAACAAAACAGAAAAAACTACTTTGAAAATAATCGTAATTTTTGTACAACAATTATTATGGAAGAGAACAAAGGTAAATGCATTTTGTATGAGTTAAGTGGAGCTCGGTTTCATGTCGCTCGCTCGGATTATTATTTTCCATTCATGTCCGCGGCGAAAATATAACATAATTATTTCCATTTTACGATCGAATTTGTCACGCACCTTACTTCCTGGGTGGAGCGCCGCCATGTTTCCTTGCTGCTGATAGTGTATCAGTAACCGCCTATTTAATATTCCCCCTGTTCAGCCATTTACATAATGTTTTATTTTCATACTCGAATTATTCTCGTATCGTGATAATTATGATAATCACAATATAAAATGAAATATATGTTTCAATCCTTGAGATACAACTTAAAATAAAATTATTATCCTGAATTATCCAAAATAATTTGATTTTTGCAAACATCCAGTATAAATACAACATACATAGAATGGTACAATTGCAAACAAAACGCAGCACAAATTAGCGGAGTACATTGCACAAAAAAGCAAATGTTTAACAAACGAGTAGAAACAAAATGAAGAAGGAGATGGAAGAAAGGAAGAAAGGAAGAAGTCTGAATTCCTTGGAGGTTTATCGATTCGCGAACATTCATCGAACATTTGCACCGTTTTCGCGTTCGCTTCGACGCCGCGCGTCATTCATCCTGTCGTACATAATTCGGGGCGCGTCTAATATTGGTAATCTTCGTCGATAAGCGCAGAAACTTGCGCGCCTTTAAATGAACAAGTTCGATCCCAAAGAAGCTCGCACACAAATACACGCGAATCGGGGGAATTTTTGCGCTGCTTGGAGTCACTGATCCGCGACCCATACTTTTCATCCCGTTTTATTTGGCGCGCCTTTGTCGAGGGTGAAGTTTTTCGCGCGTTGATGCTGGCGGAATCGCATCGCTCCTTTATGATATAATCCGAAAAACTTTGTAATTTCACGGCTGCTCAGTGATTTTTTCATCGGCGGACACGTCGGTTTCTAAAGCGTTCGCTATTAGTCCTGGGGCTAATGCGACTGGGATGGGACAATTCGAGTTGCTTTTGGTCCAAGCGAGATGGGAGGTTCTTTGGTTGAGGACGAGGATTTGCGTATCAACAACATTGTTGTAAAAAAGGTTTCGACTGGGAGAGCTGGGATTTTTAACTTTTCCTTCCACCCAACGAGTTGACAACTTTCCAGATCCTTCTGGATTCGACGACAAATTTAAAACTTCATATACATGTCAAATTCATCCGAAAATTTATTTAGAGTACCTTCAATTTATTACAAGAAAATATCAAAGGGAGTTTAACTTTTCAAAGTATTTAAAAGATTAGTTTTCCTAGGGGAAAAATTTGCAAAATACTGGAATGGTGAACATTCGATGTTCGTATGTGCAAATTTTCAAGCAAGGCTCTTGTTTGCGCTTGTTGGTGGGTTGGTTGTGCGAACCGAGCGCAATTTATATTAAGAGCATAAAGTGTAACATATTAACATTGCGAAAACAGTTTTTAAACTTCGGGGGTTATTAAAAACTTTTTCTAACTACATGTAAATTCCATAATACGCCCACGCATTAATAAAGTTAATAGGTTCGCGCGCGCTCCAACTTTCAGCGGTCATAAAAATTCACGGCTTAAACAAACGGGCCGGCGGTCTACGTTTTTTGATTTATTTATCAAGTTGTTGTTCTGCAGGCGCCGTTCGCCGCCTTGTGTATCCATATTGTTGTTATTTTTCTCGCATCGCAACGTATACACAACAATAAATCTCAATTGAAGCACCGCGAAATTATGCCAACTGATGGAAGTTAAATACGCGGCTGATTAAATCACATCAATGCATGTGTTTGGATTGATGGCGATTGTTTTTTCGCGTTCACCTCGTATGTGCAAAATTGAATATTATTCGGCGAGCGACATTATTTTTCCTGTATTGTGTGCGCCGCTCGCGCGTCGAACATCATCGACGGCCGATCGCTGAACATTCGCTGAATTGATACAATGCAATAACATAGTTACACAAACGCCCCGCGATCACCGCCGCCGATACAAGCCAACATGCAGTTTCGTTCGATGTAACAACAACAAAAATGTCAGCGTATGATGATTTGTGGTTGACAATTGTGGCCCGAGCGTTATTTACATACCATTATGGTTGGAAAACGAGCTGGGATCCGATTTTGTATCGGACTCGATATTCGATTTGTTTCATGTTTGTACAAAGGATGTTCTTTAATTTTTAAATCACTCTTAAATTTTATCCTTAAAAATTCTAAAAAATAACTATAATTAACGTATAGTACTATTTCAAAAAAATTAATCTATAACGTCATCAATTCATTATATATTGCAAATTTTATAATTTCTTCATTGTCTTAAGATTCGCGAGAATTTGCAAAATTCAGGAACGATCGTAGTAAACATTTAATATCACTGATTGTGCGTATTTCTACGAGTGCGCAGACATTGCCATTTATGGTTATCTACAAATTGTCTCATTTTGCCTAATTAACTGATTATGCATTCTTCTCATGCCGGATGAATGTCATTTATGACTGCATTCGCATCGGCAATCGCGACCGCATGCGCTGCCCGATGAAGGAATGCATTGATGTCTGCGGCCGTTGTGGTGCACTCTCGTTTGCAGATTAAATATGATAGCACGTTGCGCATGTATTATTAATAAATAACTGATTTCTGATTTTGTCCTTCTGCATTTGGTGCAGCCGATATGTGCGCTTTGCGGTCAGCAATGTTAATTGAACGGACATATCAGAATCATGTCCGCGATGCGAATAAACGAGGAAATGTTTTAAATAATTGATATCACCACAAACATTCTTTAAGCACTCATTACCCACAAATTGCTTCGTCAGTGCAAAATCAAATTATCAAGAAAATGGGAAAACATTTACTCAATTGGATGAATTCGAAATGAATTCAAATGATGTATGCAAATAAACTTGATTGAATTTACTTGAATTTGCAAATTTGCAATCGAGAATTTCGCTGAGTGCATTTTGCCTCTATTTTCCTATAATACAACAATAACATGGCAATGTAATAATATACAGCTTCTTTGTTTATAGTCCATTATGGCTGCTATCAGCGCCGATGGCCATAAAATATATTATAATGCCCATTTTGCATTTTGCACCACGAGGGTGGCCGTATTAAATATAAATGCCAAAATTGTCACAGTGCAGTTGAAACACTGAGTTATTTCGAAAATAAACACAATATCCATACTGCATAGTAATAATAACAATAATAATAATAATAAATTCGATGCAGCCTCAAGTGATTCTATCATTTATTTATTTATATTATATGCACATTTGGCGATATTGTACGGGAAATATTAATTACAAATCTCATTCGGTCGATCATTTCGCGATGCAATTCGTTTGATTTTAATCAAAATCCAAATACTTGCCGACCGAATATAATTAATTTTTATTCTGCATTTTAATGTCGAGCGGATATGTTTTGTAATTTCGTTCAGATTTATTTACATTCAGGCCGTAAATAAATATTCAAATAAATATTACATTTTCAAGCATCAATGAGCGCGCGCGACAAATACAAAATAATAAAATTGCATTTTCGTTTCCGGTTTAAATGCGCTGCATGGATCCAAAAAATGTCAGCGATAATTATTTATTCGACAAACAAATTCGTTTTACGTTTTACCCGCGCTCGCGCAAAACAATACCGAATTCGTTTCAATTTCGCATATCAAACACGCATGCATTAACTGGAATAATATGTATTTATTCACTATTTATTTGCAACTTGTTCGATGATGTGTGAAATTGCACTCGGCGAGGATTGCATTTGTGATGGTGCAATTTCGATTGCAATATTAAATATAATACCTGCTTTTTTGTCCCGTGCCGAATACAACGATTAGTTTAATTCGACACTATACAAAGTGTCCTCAATTCGAAAATAATAAATAATAGCCTTATAACAATTTGGACATTAATTTTGAACACTCGGAAAATGGATACAGATAAAATTGAAGCGATTTTTCGACCATCAATCAACAGCAATCAATCATAGCGAATTGAAATATTGACATTGAAAGTAATAGTAATTTGCATAGTTTCGTTTAAAATTTGAATTTCTGGATTGATTGGATACCGTTAAAACTTCAATCTTCTAATTGAACATTCCAAAATTGTTCAATTAAATAAGGTAGCAGGGAAATTTTTAAAATCTCGGACTATTGTATATGCTGAGGATGATAGAAACAAATGTAGAAATAAGCGTGCGACAGAATGAATCAAAAACGAGACGAAACGAAACGGATGGGCGCGAATTTTTGCAGTTGGATTACTGACAGTCGAGTTAATTAGCAATATCATTTCAGTTTTATTCGAGCGGGCGCTTTCGCGGAGCGCACAACGAAATGAAAAAGCACTCAATTTTTAATTGGATTTGGTTAATTCGCGAGAATTTTAATGGATATTTTACATTAACCCATTGCGTCATTCTCGAGTCGGCGGTGGCGGTGGCGATGGCGACAAACACTCCCGTTTGTACGCGATATTCTGGATAGGGAAGAAGTCCTCTCCGCCACCACCTCCGCCATTGCGGCGGAAAACGTGCAGATTTCCGCACTCTGCACAAAACGAAGCGAATCCCCAACTTTTACAACACGGAACAAATCTTTTATCAGTTCGGCGCGATGTTTCACTGCAAAAATTACCAAGAAAGCGGATTAAAATTTTTATTCCGCCTGTCGGCGTCGACGTCGACGCTAATTAAAATCGTCCGCTCCAGGCGCATTTCCTACAGGACATCGTTTTTTCCTTCCGCTCTCAGACGTCGGTTGCGACAATTCCTCCTCTTTTTTTAGTCGGATTTTGCGGAGAGCGAGTTGAGCGCACAAATCAACTTTCATGATGATGATGATGATACCTCGCGGCGAAACCGAAAATATTCATCACTATAATTAGGCGGATGAATTAATATTAATGACAGTACCCCATCAGCGCCATCATCCGTATAACAATCAAGGAAATTTCGGGTCGGAGTGTGGGCAATTATGACATAAAAAATCGTTAACTCGTCGGGCGGAGTTCTTTGTATGTGCAGAGTGTCATGATGATGTAGACCCTTGCAGGACTCATGCGGTCACGTGCCGAACCAATATACCGCAATTGCAGTATTCATGGGCGCATGGCAATCCGGCACGTGTCCCATTGCATCAGCAACAATAACAACAACAACCCGAGAGTCACAGAGCGATTCTAATTGAATTCACACTTCATGCAATCGAATAAAATGAGCAGTATCTCACGAAACAACAAACAGCAGCATTTGCATTCATCGCTTTGTTTATCCTTTGATCCTCGGCTCAAAATTGAGGGGATCATTTCAAAGCCCTTTCTTAGATAAGTCATCGTGCAAAAATTCTCTGTAGGATCATTACAACATTTCTCTTGATTGCTCCCAAGACTCGGCCCAAATTTGCACACTCCCAAGGTTTTGGACCTAATAGCTGGGAGCACTCGGAAAGGGTTGAGGGTTGAGGTTAAGGTCTCTGGCACCTCCATGCTGACAATGAGTAGTTGTCGTCCTTTCTGGAGAGATTTCTGAGAGATTTGCTGGCGCTCGCTCGCAGCCTCTGAGAACCATCATCGCGACCTTATGCAGAGATGTGCCTCACGGGCCCCAAATGCTGAAGTGGCTGGCAGCAGCGTCGTATCCTCGGTGGCCTAATGTGCTTTCCATGTCGTCGTTGTACCTCAACACGTGTCCACCCCCGCGCCACCCCATCGAGCACACTGCGCTTGTATTATCGATGTATTGCCGTGTTCTATCAGAAGATCTCGTGTGGGATTTCGCATGCAGCCAACCGCGAAGAATTTACACGCGTCGCGCTGAACGCGAGCAAAATTTTCACGAAGGCGCAATGGGGAAAGCAGCACTCAACATAATACCTCGACGTGTTATAATGGTTGTTATTGCATTAGTAGCACTTGGAAATTTCGAATGCGAGTTGTTGGCCCGGTAATAATAGGGAATTGACACACAATGTGCCCTTGGTTTCGGATGGGATGGGATGAGGGAGGCAGCGATGCATGCGGAGAAGCCCAAAACGGTTGCATCAGTTGAGGATGCTGATGATGAAAAGTGTTCGCCGAGTGAACAAACAGTGTCACGAGCATGTTACGTGCGTTGACACGTTATTTTCATATGTTGTCCGCTTGTGCAACATTGTCACAGCAAGCTGGGGGCGCGTGAGCATCGTCGTCGACGTCGTCACCGAGTTTTGTTTAATCTTTTAGCCAGGCCTCGGTTGCCACTGCTGGCGAAAGCTGGGGCGGAAGCTTTTTTCAATTTTCCGCTTGAAGGACCGGAGTGGGCCTTATCAGTCGAGCGCGCTTGCAGCCGAAAAGTTTCTGTAGCCTCACTATGAACACTTTTCACAACATTGTTCTCCAACTCGTCGTCCTGTGAGTCCTTTGTTTTCGCTGTTTTTTTTTCTGGCACGACAAATCCTCAACTTGAGACCTGTAAATATGAGTGGGCAGTCTCCCAATTTCCCAATTCTCATTAGTAAACATAAAAAAATCGATGGAGATGATCGCAACCATCAATCAGATCGAAGGGTGACGGATAAATTAATCATAAATACGTTTCGCACGTTCCACGATGCTTTCGGTTGCGCTTTTAAAATCATAACACCCTCGGGGTGTGGGTTTTTTTTTCTGGCCGCAAATAAAAAATCCCTCAGTCATGGAATTCGAAATTCGCCCAGCTTTTTCGCACTTTGGCGAAGGGGAAGGCACATAACTTTATGCTTTTGACGCACAAGCAGAGGGAAAAAAGCGGAGCGGGAGCGTTGGTATCTTTTTCAATGTTGTTCTCATGTTGCTCGCGCTGTGACTAAGTGTGTACACTTTTTCGTTACGCAGCCGCCCCCCCTCGGGAGAGAGGCGGCAGCATTGTCGACGTGCCGTGCATTACACAGCACCGAACAACAATCCCGCGAACGCGCGCGCGCCGCCGCCGCCCCACGAAGGGATAATGCGGGGGCGCGACAAATGGATGCTGACACGCGGCCGCGCCACCGCCACCGCCGTAAACTAGCCGCCCTCGCCGCTCTCTCTATTCATTACCGTCACGTGGCGAACGCTCGACATTATTATTGTTTGTTATGGGACGGCGGCGCGTTATTGCCGCTCCTAATCCTCCCTTCGTGCACTTGCTTAGCCGCCCTCCGTCGTTGCACTTTGCGCTGCATCGCTCAACCCGACCGGAAAAGTTAATACGTAAACCTCACGTACAACAACAACAACAACAACAACAACGGTGCTCGTTAAAACAATAACACTTCTTGTACACGCGTACAATGCGAAATAATGGGGAAGATGTTTACTTTCGACTGTACTAGTTGCAACTATTTCATTTCGTTTTGTACATCATGTAACTGAATTGGAATTTACCGAAAAAAGAAAAACATTACAAAATTCAATTTTAGAAGTTCAAATTGCAAATTGCAAATGACATTTCAATCATTCAAATCGATCAATTATTTCCATCATTATTTTTTCCTTCTTCAATTCCATATTTAATTGTTTCAATTGAAAGTTACTGTAATTGCAGAAAAATTGAATTAAGCACCATCATTCGAGCCCTCATAAAATGTCACATCGGATAATGCGAAATAATTTTTTTATTAGCTCTTGCATTTTACCTGCTTAAAACTAAACAATTACAGTTCACAAACCAATTAGTGGATAATTAATTTACCCCACTGCAATTCGCTTGTCGGGCTGATTGCACAAGGCGCAGTAAATTTTTTCGCGGCATTTTTGCATAAAACTTGTCAACGTCATAAAATGAGGGTTGGCATTTATGCCATCATAATGTTAGCACAGATGTGTTGAAACGTGCGTATTTATTGCATTTTTACTTCGGCGCTGCAATTTTGATTGATCTGGGTGTTTTTCATAATTGCTCCGCAACCGGGTTCGACCAAATGGGTTGAATTGATGGCGGAAAAAAACGGAAGGGATACAGCTGAATCTATTTTTATCTAGGAGTTTTCTTCGGGAAACGCGTTAGGAAATGCTTTTTGTACAACTATTTGTATTCGGTAATAAGCCAATTTTTATCTTAGACAAACAGATGCATCCATGCTGCTGGTCTACTAAACGCGTTAGACTTTAGCTTAGAAGGTTAATTATAAATATTTCCTATGAAATGGTGCACTAATCCACGAGCCAACTTTGCTTATAATTATAAATTACTAATGCACTCCTATCACCTGCCAAGCTCTTAAGATATAACTAAGTTTCTACTTGTTATCTACTTCCTTTCTCGGACCTTAACCCGTTTTATTTTTGGCTTTTTTGTATTCTATTAAATAACCTTCTTCTTATTTAATTAATCCAATTCGTTTGCACTCATTTGTGCCCAATGCTTAATGCATTAGTTCAATAAACAAAGCAATTTGGGTTGCAATTTCGGGCCAAATAATTTTTTCATTTATTTTGTGTATTCGTTGGTGAGGTGCTGCTTTCTTGAAAGGTGGTTTGTTATCTTTATCTTGGGTCTGGCTACCGCTTTTTACAACTTGTCAGCGAGGCACATGCAGATGTTGGATAATTTACGAAGAAGGTCTCTGAAAGCAGCAAGAACAAATCGAGAATCCCGGGCGCAAAGAGGCAAATTATTGGGATGGGTTTTCGGCTAATTGGGTTACTTAATGCCAAAATGTTCGCCTTATCTCGTTCGCGTATCTCCGAAATTCCGGCTACCTTGCTAAATTATTTGGCGTTTGCCAAATGTTGAGTTCGCATCTATTTCTGCGACTTGTAATTATGAGCGTATTGATTGGACTGGACCACGGAGTTAATTGGCAAAACTAGTCAGTGCGGACAAATTAACTTGACGCATCCATCTCCATAGAGATAGATAATTAGACTTTCAACCGAAAATAAAAAACGCATCGAAATTGAAGTTATTTTTATTTCAACGGACTTACAGCAACTAATTAGAGTTAATTTACGACTCGCGTCCGATCCAATAACGATTAATATGTACGTACAAACGAGCGGTTTCGGTTTCGTTTTTGTGCGCCTGTTGTCGGTCTCTTATTTCTTGGCTGGAATTCCTTTGACGTTGATAAACATTTCAAACGGGTATTTAGGAGGCGATCCATGGTCGCGATAAGGATGTGATATCAAAATTAGGTTTGATGCGCTTCGGAAGCTCTCTTATGCTCGGGGCGTTTTTGATTGACGTACTGAAAACATTTTGGGATCAAAAATTTTGTAAGGAGACGGTTTTTTCATGTTTTATTCATTTTTATAAACATTTACGAAAACATGATCTTAAAATACATTTTAAATTTTGGGTCTTAAAATTGAGAATGAAATTTAATTAGTGCATAATTACACATAATCAACTTGATTGACACATGAGCAGAATTCACTAATAGCAAAATAAGAATAACTGATTTTCTTAATTTCGTCTGAAAAGCCTCTAAATTATTAAAACCACAAAGAAAGACCATTAGAGTGTATGATTAATGCAAGAAATTAAATAAATAAATATTGCACTGAATGTAGCCGTTCGTGGTAATGCATCGCCTTTCGCCTTGACATCCTTAAAAATAATAATAATTAATAATTAAGCACATCACTAATGGATCTTAAGCATAAACAAATAAATTTCAATCAATGCAAGTAGCATTCGTATGTCACCCGACCGCAACTTTTATATATTTATTTATACTTCAGTGGTGAGTCAGGGCATCCTTGCGCAATATTTATGCATTTAGTTCGTCTTAAGACATCGAGTTTACAACAATAAATCATTCGCATGGAGCATTCGCAAGCTTCTTCTTCAGCGTCGACTATTCATCATAATCTGGGCGAGAAGAAAAGGTTAAGTGAATAATTAAATTTCGGCCAGCAGCGTAAAGAGTTGCGCTCTTCTTCGAGGGCTAAAGAGCACTTGATCTCTTCTTTGCGGGGGCGCGTGCGCTTCCTCTTCGTTGAGCGCGCAGGAGGATGAAGATGTCAGAAGTTAGGTGTTGTATGTATTTGGGGCCTTCGAGGACCACCACCACCGAGCAGGCTCGGGCGGAGATGAAGAGTCTCGCCCTGAAGCGGTGTATTAATGAAGCACTAGGTCGCTTTGACGCAAGGCGGGTGCGCACATAAGATGTTCTCTTATTGTATCAACATTGTTGTGGAACATTGCGGATGGTTTTTGCACGCCGTGCGCCGAACATGGCGCGCATTTAATTTGCCCGCGAGCGACGAGTTTGTTTATCAATACACACTCGTTCCATCCACCATGGAGCGACCACCACCTCCACAACCACTGCCACCGCCACCATCACCATCGTGATACTCCACAATGCAGCAACATGCCGGATCGTTAGCTGGCCGAGCGATGCACACGCTGCGGGCGGCCCTAATCATTTTTTATTCGTGTATTTTATAATTTCGCTGCTCGGCGTATTGCACCATCAAATGCAGATTACGCGACCGTTACCAGCCCATCGTCTGGGCTCGCGATATCAAAAACAAATGAACGAATCGAGACCCCCATGTATCTTTCGTTTCATGCGCTTCCTACACGTCGTTGGGGCTGCTTTTTCACGTGCTTTTCATTTTCCGCCCTCATTCACCACGTTTAGTTTTTCATATTGCGTTCACTATGATGTTGTTCGCGGGGGTTGCTGATTTGTGGGTGGGTGGGCGTCGTTCATGCTTTGATAATTAACAAGATTCGAACCGAACGAACGAACCGAACGCATTGTGTTTTATATTATAATTTAATTCAAAACTTACACGGCCCGCGTGCACATGCACTGATAATAATTATTATTTAGCTCGGCCGGCCGGCTACGTTCAGCTCATTGTCTGCAACATTTGCGTTGCTGCAATACATTTGCAACGTATGTATTATTTATTAAAAATAAACGCCGATCTCTATAGATGGTTAAACTCATTCGAATGCGCTCCAATTGTTGGCTTGATTATTTTTTATCAGCGGTAATGTGTTTTTGTTAACGAGCCATTCCGAAATTAATGAGGCAAATTAGCGAACGTCGTGCTTTTTTCCAGCGTGGACCCGTTCGATGTATTCGAGCGTATAATCAATTCCATTCGTTTCTCTCGTTTTGGGTGTGCGCATTGGGGAAAAATGATGGCCGGCGTAATTCGCGAAGAAATGGAACAAACCGAGCTAATATGTTGTGACATGTGTATGTATAAATGCTTCTTGTCAGTCCAGGTGCCCTTTTTACACCTGTCCCCGGCGTTCGCCTACATGACTCTCATTAATAATTACACAATGTCGCGAATTGTGTGTGTGTATTCTCTTATTTTGTTTTGCGAAATGCTACATTTTTGTTTTTATTGTGCGCAAAATACAACTGAAATACATTAGTATCCGTTGCTGGCAAGACAAGAAGAAAATTGAAATTTATGTAAAAGGAAACAGAGTTTTATTTGTGCGGGTTACCAGCCAACAAATTCTTTTTAAAAAGGCTGCAATATTTAATTCAATAAACGTAATTAATTACAACTTTTTTTAACATAAGAATATAAAATTTTACTTTTTCTTTCATCATGAAATCTTATTAAAATTACATTAATTACTTGAAAATATCAAAGTAATTTTGCAGAGTGGTCTAAGAAATCTTAGGCGGTACAAATGATTTACAATTTCTGTCACACTCATTTACTATTTGTTTACGAGCAGCAGCGAAATGAAATTCTACGAGTGCGCATTAGTACCGTAATGATTTTAATTAATTAGTACTTAGCGTGGCGGAGGATGCATTGGATTTTTTGTGGCCGATAAACAGTTGGCCCAAGCGGTCGTAATATGTTTATTTTTTGTTTCGCCGGGCGAAAAATGTTTTTGCATAAAGTGGTGCACCAGCGGGGACCACCGACTTTGTCTGAAAAATCGCGATGACTCCCCAGATATAAAACGCATTTTATAGCGTTCTTTTTATTACCTACTGCTCATCCATGCGACAGGGTGTTCCAATAATTGCCCACATTCACATCACCTACAATCTTACAACTACCATCCAAGAAACATTCGGTGTAATCCATGTAGGAACATAAAGATTAATCTGGAATGGAAAACAAATAAACGCAGAAATTTCGCGGCGAAATTATACTGATTATACTGAGGTTACAATCAAATTTAGCTGTAATTATCCAAGGTTGCAAGCTATGAGGTACGAGGTAGACGTAGATTTATCTACATTTAATTTAATCTCCACTTTTACACACATTTATAAATGTCCACACAAAGCGAGTAATGCGCAAGCACCAAGATTAATTGCGGCTGATAGTGCGAATATTATAAATAATTTTTTTGCATGTTTATCGCCGTTCACAAGAGGTAAATGGCGGTCTTACATCAGCGCCAGTTTCGCCTCGAGATCTTTTCGGTGGTTTCTTGCATAAATTTGCGTTTATGCGGTGGTGGTAGTTGCGCGTTGAGTGGTAGCCGCATAAAGAATGTAAATAATATTCACTGCTGTTTATTATTTTGTTGGAGGCGACGACGCTGGATTAATTTGATAAGCGACAAAAACGTACAAGCCAGCGAAATGTAAATGTTGCGTTTACACTTCTTAAAAATCCTCTTGAACTTCTTTTTACTCACTTCTTTCCTGTTTTGACATGCGAAATCTTATTTACTGCGCGTAATTTGCAACCACCGTCATCATCTAATGGCGAAACAGAAATGAAACCGCATTCAAATCGTACGTGTTTCGTTTGGCTTGAGGAGAGGTTGGGTTGTTGCTTGCACCGGAAACATATGTTAAATGCGCGTATCGCCCGCTGAAATCGGACGTTCAGTAAAATGGATGAGCGGTAATTATCGATGAATCGTCCAGCTTAACGCCTTCAGTGCGCACACACTTTCGACTATCCGAATGGAGATGTACAAGCGAGAATGTTTTGATATCAAACCCCATTCTGAGGCGTGTAGAAAACGAAAATTACGAACGGTATGAGACGAGGAAGTGTACAAAAAAAAAGCGAATGGAACGTTTAGTTTCCAACAGTTTCACACCCAATTATGGTGTTCACATTTCATGTGCTATAAATCAAAACGAACCATCAAGATGCTTGACATCGAGCAACACTTTACAAATAAAAAATTCCACTTCTTATAAACACTAAGGAGGATAAGAAAAATTGTTGTTTGCACCTTGCTTCTTTCATATTCCCACAAGCATTTTTTGGATGATAAAGATAGTTCGAATTTTCGGTGTAGTTAATCATCTAATTAAGATATAATTTTTTATTTGATAAATTTTGGATACAGTGGTACCTCATTATCAAACAAATGGAAATCGAAGTAGTAAGAAGTAGCCGCTTAAAATAATGAATAGGAATTTAAGTACGCTGGCTTCTATCGTAGCGACAAACAATAACAATAATCATACGCGATTCGTAATCGTTCGCATTGTGCGAATCGTCGGCTGGGAACGACGGTGGCGGCATTGGCGGCGGGAATAATGCGTCCAGCCTAATGTGGGAATGAATCGATTTCGCGCATTGAAATTGCTTTTCCATCGCGAGCCGCGCGCGACTATCTGCAGTAAATCGAGCACGCCGACACAACAATAACATCTGAATAATTTAATTAATAACAACATCAATGTTGGGTGCGCGCCGCCGCAATGCATCGCCAATGAGTCGAATGCGCTGAAGAAGAATGGGACTTCAGATGCGAATGCGCTAAGTGTTGTTGTTCGTCGGGAATAAGCCGTTCGTACGGATTATGCGCTCGCAGAAAGATTGCAGACGCCATGCGAGCCAGCGCCCCCCATTCGAGACTGCTTAATATCTTTGCATAAATTGCCATTAATAATAGGCATTTATAATTAATTAATGCTGTGATTGTTCGGCGGCCGTTTGACTGCAACGCCGGTCGATTGTTCATTAAATGGAATTCAATTTCGCCATAAAACGTACAATTAGTTTCAATTACACAGCTGATTTTGTGATCTTAATCGAATTGCGTCTCCACGAGTTTCGCAATTATCTTTGTCTCTGCAGTTTGCGATTCATGAAACATTTTCTTTAGGCATCACATCGAAGACTTAACTCCGCTATACCCGTCCCAAGCCGGGGGCCTTATCGTCGAAGAGATAAGGAAGGAGGAGGGTTCGAGGAGTAATAACCTCGTTAAAAAACCAGGGTTCAACTGGCTCCGGTTGATAGCACCCTGTCAGGGCTCCTGGTCCAGGGTTACAGGACTTTTATCAACAGCAGCTGTTTTCAAACAGCTAATGTAAGTTTTTCTATTTGGTTCCTTTTTGAATTATTATTAACAACATGTTCTTTTACAGTTATGCTTATGCATATAAAAGTGACAGTCAATTTAGGTCACTATCTTCTAGATCTTCCAGACCGGGTTCCAGGTTCCAAGTCCCAGGTTCCAGTAGCACGGCGTTGCTACCACCATCTCTTCATGCAATTCACATGGTAAGAATCAACTCGTTTTTTCTTTTGAAATTATACAACGTAACATTTTTTGTTGTAATTTTTTGTAAAACATATGGCTAATTTTTACCTTCATTTTCAGATATCTTGCCAATAGTGATTTGCTGATTATGTGCAGGTTTGGGACTTGGTGTTTCAAAAGCAAAGGCA
Source organism: Aleochara sp. GC000083 (assembly GCA_030264555.1). NCBI lineage: Eukaryota > Metazoa > Arthropoda > Insecta > Coleoptera > Staphylinidae > Aleochara > Aleochara sp. GC000083. The sequence goes on along the minus strand of JARJDZ010005037.1, from coordinate 7,758 downwards.
TCAACGTAGACGACTGCTTTGAACATCCAGTCATTTTTTATAACTGTCCTCATCTTTTTCTTCTTTTCAATAGTTTGATAGTTTCAAAAGTCAAAAAAGGGACTTTGATTGGGGGAGTTCTCAATAAGTAGATTCAACAAATAATTTAATTTTGAGGTGCTAATTTTTTAATTGTTAATGGGTCATCGTAATTTTGTAACTTTGAGCTGAAGGCTCCATCATAACATTTCACATCATAACATTGCACATCGTAAATTTCACGAATAGGACATTTAGGGACTTCCAACTTTCCAACTTTCCTGATATCTAAAAAATAAGATCAAGATTCATCTCAATTCTTTGTTCCAGATATCATAGGGCGGTTTACGTGTATCGTTTCGTATATCGCGCGCGATTTTTTCGATGACTTTCGACGGGATAAGTCATCATTAAACTTTAGCTTACCGAAAATTCACCTGGAGAGGTAACGAAATACTCTGCGAGTTCGTGGTCGCGTTTGCATCTTCAATGTTTCAACTTTTGTCAAGATAATTTCATTAGTAGAGTCATCTCAGCCGTTCTTATTGGCGATCCAATGGGACTGAGATTCGGAGATAGGTGGTGTTTGCTCGCGACAAAAAACCCGGATAGCTATTCAATTTCGTAAGAGGATAGTGCGTCTATATCCCTTACATTTGCCGATAGGGAAGTCCGCAATTCGCAAATCTAGAGTCAACCAAAGTATGAAGTTTTAGATCAATCGTGTGCGCGCCGGGAGTTACCGATTCGTAATTAAGTGGTTTGCAGATCCATGGGCTCCCGAGGGTTCTTCGTTGGACATGGCAGAAGCAACACCAAAAAGGATATTAAGGTTAGTTAAAATTTCTTTACATTTGTTTGTCCCAGTTCTTGTAAAATCTGAAAAATCAATTCTCTCCATGGTAATAATTATTCGATTTGTAAAATGTCGCAATTTCGCAATTATCTTCATCCCTATGGATAAATTTCTCGACTTAAAAATGGATATTTGACGGTATACATTTCATAGTTGAATTAATGTCGAAAGGTGTAAAGCCTCGAGCACGAAAAGCATTAATGATCTTTTAATAGAACCTTTCAACAACCACCCTACACACTCATTAGTCATTTACACTCGTCCACTAAATACTACATAGTGTTCTCGACTTGCTATTCCAAAGTTATTTGCATGATGAAGATTGATAAGATAGCCAAATTAGAAAATGAAAATTACACCTTGAAATTATTAGGAGTATTTGCAGTCATCTAATAAATACATTTCGTCTCGTGTTTGGTCTTGACCTCAAGTTCAGCATTGAATAAGTGATCTTTTCGGGGGCAAAACTCTCTCGGTACTCGGCGCTAATGAAGTATAAAATTTTTATCGAAGCAACACATCTTAATATAATAATAAGTTTCGAGGCAAAGAGATGTCATAAAAGGAGCGCATTTCGTGCTTGCATATGTAACGTTTCGCGTTCGTATAGCTCGAGTTGACTCAGGTTGTCGATGTCTTCGCCATTCCGTATTCTTTTAATGCATATAATTACGCACTTTTAATATAATTTTAATACCTTTTTAATGGCGCGCCGCGTGCGTTTACGGCCGCATGTAAATTTAATTTAATATTGCTATTAGTAGCGCAGTACAACCAGCATATGTACGTGGTTGGAACGCCAAAAAAGGTAGCCGGGTTGATAACAGTGCTACTGGCGAAAGTACAATCAAGAACGAAATTTTTAACGCGCGTTGATAATTAGTCGGTTCTGCATTTTTCCTTACAAGCAGTTCTCTTTGTGGGACACGTGTCAAACAACATTTTTATAGATTTCATTCAGATTGCATCAGTTTCTTATTATTATTCGTTGTATAAGGAGAAATATCGTTTTTTAAGTTCCAAAGAATTTGCAAACAATTTGCAGACTATTCCAATTCAAATAAAATGAAAGTGATATTTGAACTCGAAAATTTCTGTTCGGGGGCTGTTCGACAACATGTAAACACAACCCCCAATGGGAACCGGAAGTACCTGACGAGCCATTATACATCATATCCTCCACATTGAAATTGGCTTCTATTATCAAATATTTTCCATTCAATTCAGTCTTCTTGATGATTTCAAACATCGTATCCTTATGACCATCAAATTTGTAATATCAATCTGAATCCACTTGAACTAATGTGTGATGGACCCACCGATTGAAATCGTTTATTTATCAATTTTAATTAGTAACGCATGTATGAAATTAATGCCAATTACTATAGACGGTTTGTTAAGGTTGTATTCATTATAATAACTAATAACATGTTATACGTAATTAAGTACAAACGATGTGTACAAACATCGACATGCGGACTCGTTTAATTATCGAATTAATTGATAATTGCAAGTTATTACCGTGCAAATTATAAATATATTACTCAATTATTAATCAGCCAGGTATTTAATTAGCACGCGCCTTTGGTTTTGTGTGTATGCTGTATCATATGTTATTATAGTTGTATATTTCTAATTGCTTAAATTTCTGGTATCATTTTTGATTTTCAAATCAGAACTTTCAAAGTTTTTAAAAGACCACTTGAAAGGGCAAACAAAAAGTTGTTGAAGAGTACTTTTGGGTTGTGTTTGTTAGCCAGATATTAGTATAAATTTCGCTTTAATGAAAATGCCACTGATACAAAACTTGGAAACTAGAAAGCAATTCACGCGGGGGCGGCGCATGTGAATGTATGTATGTGTGTGTGTAAACAGCCACCCCCGAGGCGTAGTTTGATCAAGTTCGGGTACCGAAGTCATTTGTTCGACATGGGTGCCAACAAATCCAGGCCGCGACGCTTTTGTGTTCGGCAACAACGTTCTCGGTTCGTTCATTCGCTGCGAATGACGGAATTCGCTCGCGCTGCTGCGCTCCTCCGGATTGCGATTACGTTTTTCACTCTCGCAGTTTCGTCCTTGGCGTGGCAGACCAAAAAAAAAAGAGGAGCCGGGGGTGGAAAATGGCAGCCCACACAATGCGCTGCAAGCGGTTGGGTTTCCTCGCGTCGCGCAGCACCCAAGGGGTTACCATCGCGAAAAGAAGTCGCAAAATGCTCCAGTGAGCACAACTATAGTACACCAGAAATATCCGCGTCGATCAAGATAGAGAGCGCACTTCTTCGCCGTTTCGTTTTTGCATCGGTTTTCGTTCAGCAAACCACCGCAACTCACTCGCACCGAAACTCGACGCAACTCAATTCAACTCCTAACCAGGTGAATTTTGTACTTTTCTATGCGAACACGTACTCGTTCGTATTACGCGCAGACATTGAGTGAGCGAGCGAACAAGCCCCGAGATATCCGAGTTGCGCTTCGGGGGAGCGAAATCTGTAAATGAAACCGTTATCGCGATTCGAAGAGTTCTCGATGAGGTTTCGGCTTGTATTGGGATTTGTTCGCGTCAAACTTTTTCGTGTTCACCTATCCGCACAGCACTCGGAATGAAGGAATGCGATGCCAAAATCGATTCGAATCGCAATTTTTTCATCAAACATCAAAATTCCCGCGGGTCAATTTAATTAATACCCAACACCGCGGAATCGAATGATCAACAATAACGAGTCATTAGGATACTTAAATGAAAGTAGGTAGTGTCAGATGATTAATGAACTCAATGACAGTTCGTTAGTGCGATTATCATGCCGCAAGCACAGATAATACAACACGGCAACAATATTCAATTCGTTTGTTCCGCATGACTCTCGCTTCTTATCCACGCACCGAACGAACACCTCTTGGCATTTCAACACGCCGATTCACACACAAGATAAATATTATTGTATCGTGTAAATGTTGGAGCGACGCGCCACAAACAAGAAAATCATCATTCTCTCCAAGTCGAAGCGAAGAACAGAGTTCAACATTGTTGAACATGGAAAACGTGACTGCACCACTGACTTTTATTAACCAACAACCGAAGAGTGGTGGTTGCCAGTCATAAACGCGCCAATGTGCTAATTATAATTCATAAACTCGGTTGCCATCACCCGCGCCTACAAGCGAAGCGACGACAATCGTGCTCCGTTTCGTTCCTAATTAGAATCAAAATAAAAAGTGATGAAAGTCTTGCGTCTTAATTTTGTTCGCGCAGCCAATCTTGTTGGGGGTATTATTAATAGATGGTTAATAGTTGGTTAGGCTGACACTGGATGGTGGCTCGTAAAAATAACGTGTGTAATTATTATTTCCATCTTCATCTTTGCGTAATTAACCCGAGCTGTTAACATGTTTATATAGAATTTAATTACAAGTTGTGATGACACCACAAACAAAATTTCTTTTTTTCATTTCGTCTCTTTGATTGATTGTATGATTTTGAACCAAATGTCAATCGTCAAGTAATTCAACGTAATACACGTAAATATTTTCGAAATTTCACGCGTTCACAAAATCTTTGACATTATTCAACTGGATAAACGAATGACAGACAGCTCAAATCAGAAATATGACAAACCTCATTCATAAGTGTGAAGTCATACATAGGTTTTTGTTTGTTGGAAACGTCATGTTTGAAGCTGGTTTTGCACAAAAGCATTCACAATGAAGACATGTTGACTTTATCAGGAATTAGGTACTGAAAGTGTCCTGAATGTTACATACCTTGGAACACATGTGGGATATTTGTTCCCTTCTATTCGCAAACAAGAAGTTAGAAGTGAGTGGTGAGTGCGCCAAAAAAAAAAAAAAAAACATCGATTGTAATGAAAGCCTTCCATACAAATCGAGCCGGAAAAATTCGCTTCCATGGAATGACCGGATTTGCTCTGGTCTAGTGCTCTACTCTCCACAAACGCATATGAATGAGAATGAGAATGAGTGTCATTTCGAAGGCGTGCTTAGCCAACTAGAAAAACGTCAAGATATGTTTGACATGGGGTCCTTTAATCTATTAGACGCAAGAGCATATAATAATATATTCTGGAAGGAATAACAAGGAAAAGAAAGGATTTGCTTTTTTCGGTCGTTTGTCGTTTTTTGTCAGAGATTCTTTGGAAAAGTGGGCTTCCAAAGGGCGCATCATGTTCGTTCTGTGTAGAAGAGTCGACTCACCCCAAAAATACTTAGTGGCCCGTTTTATAAGCCCCAAATTCCTACCTCTTTCTGGATTAACGCACTAGTAATCATTGAGGCTTTCATTAAGTCACATGAAATTTAACACATCACAAGTTTTTGCTGACAATGAGTTCAAGATGATTTTTTCGGTGATGTGATGGAATTGAGGTGCACTAAGTATTTTTGAGGCGAGTTCTTGATTGATGGCTGAAGTGGTCGATGAACGACTGAAGGCAGTGAATTTTGCGGATAACCGAGTAAAAAGCACCTGCTGGAGATGGGTTCCAAGAGGTCGGACCGGTCCGACACGTTTGCATCTTGACGGACGACTTGCTGAGATTTTTTGATTTGTTTTTCTTGATTCATTCATTGTTTCGGGTGTTGAAAAATAACTCTAAAGGGATTTATAAGAGCTGCTCTCCAAAAATTACAAAACAATGACTTTTTTCATTCTTTGCCAAATATTTTAAAAAATTTTTGTAATTTCTTACTAAAAATTCTATAAAATCAATTTCAAATATTGATTATTAGTTATCAGAGTTCACTGTTGTAGTTGCATTGATAAAGCAAAGATGTCACTAGTGGTATTGAAAATCAATGAAGCTCATAATTTTCATCATATGGGGATAAATTAATAAATTAAGTTATGAAATTTATAGTTGGTCAACTAAATTAGGATCAATAATTGCTCGCAAATCCATCGAAACTAACAAACATTTTGCACAATTAATGCGCTGATGAGAAACAACAATATATCGATTTAGAAGATATTCCCTAATTAATGCCCTATTTACATATGCTAGCTGCTATGTTAATATAGCAGGAAGTGCACTTTGGGCGGCGATCATCCATGGAGATGATGGGCCGATTCGTTGCGGGGGCGGGCGGGCGTACGAAACTAAACAGATATATTACACTCTCGACTCGCGTACACGGTTGTCGGAACTGAGAGGTATATTGGCGTGTAAATGCGGCCCATTATCCACCAATTTCAGGTATTAAATCATTCGGAATAATTGCCGCTGTGTTGTTGTTGCGTTGTGTGTGCCGATGCACCTATGCGGACCGTTGGGTCGCCAAACGATGTGTGGCCCCCGGGTTGCAGCCGCCACCAACTATCATGGGCCGCGTCGCACGGATAGATAGATAGATTGCAATAAAACCGGCCAACTCGGATGGTAAATTCCGGCCCCCATTCATCATACAGGACTCCCTCTAGAACCCTGTGCCCGCTGCTGGTACATCATATCATCTATTTCATCAGCGTGTATTTACACACTCGCACACATCATCGCGTATAGTATATCACTGGCGATTACTTGTTTAATAATTATTAATAGTTGGAGCTTCTGAAATATATGTTCGAGCGCATACATTAAATTTTAGTTTACAAAATCGCTGCTTTAATTAATTTATATCAGCGTCGAAATGGGCCAGCATAAATATCTATAAAATATATTTAACAACAAATTTTGTTGAAACAATACATTCAAATTCAGTCAATTTCTGGAATATTATTAGACTTTATTTATTACAAAAAATATGATCTCTCTGAGATTAATAAAGAAACATAATCACATTAATATCATGAAGGATCAATCAGTGATATCATATCTTAAGAAGTTTCCCAGCACCCTCGATTAATATCGGACGACATTCTCTTGATGAGAAAAGTTAATACACAATTTCGAAAGGGTCACATGCTGTTCCTTCCGACGTATAGTGTGGATAGGTAGGCGCGATGTGTTGTGGTAATAAAAAATGAATTATTTCCTTGGTAAGTGTCGGCCATGCCCCGAGGGGTATAATCTTCCTAATGAAATATTAAACGAGTATTAGTAGCGAGTGTGTAAGTTCAACCGAGAGTGTTAGCTCGTGGGCTGAAATAATTAGACCCGACCAGTAACACATCAATCTTTTGCTTGCCCCAAACCGTCATTTCTACCAAACAAAAATATTCCTTCAATTTCTCACCGTTGTTTTAGTTTTCTTGGTTCTCTAAAATTCGAAAATTAATATCCGATAATTCTTCCGGTGCACTTACTCTGCCAATTAACAAATGTTAATCAACTCCTCGCTGTTTCCGCGTATTCCTTATAAATTTCCATACACTTGCAGTAGGATTGGAGTAAAAATTATAATTACACAATTAAAATAATGAGGCTCCGCATTCGAAGCAGCGAATAAAAAACAAGTGAACGCCTCTCTAATTAAAATCCTTATATTTCATATTATTTCAATGAATAATCGTGTACAATATACAACGGCATCTGAAATTCTTCTTCGCCGCTTATTTTTGCGCTCTCAATAATGTTAATTCGAATTTTATGCAAGCTATTTGATAGCATGCGAACGATGTTGAGATGTTTGCAGATGTTGCAAGTTATACGAATTAATTAAGACTTTGTATGTATGTGTGGAGTCGTTAACGAATCCATTTAACGTATCGTATCGCATCCTAAATGCTTAATGTAAATTTCATTGTTTGAGTGAATGATAGGGTGATATCGAGGGAGTCTGTGTCGACGTTTTAATAAACGGAATCTTTTTATCAACGAGTATACAGGGTTTTAAAACAGTATGACAAATCCTTTAACAGGGGGAGTAGTATCCCTTGAGAGGGCGCTGTCGAGGTGATATCTTCTCCCTGGAGTCGCGTACAAGTCCCAAAA
>JARJDZ010005035.1:0-34004 GCA_030264555.1 Aleochara sp. GC000083 | reverse complement strand
CTGATTTTCAACAATTTTATGGGCTCGAACATGAGCAAAGACTATAGTCTTGGTACTGATTTTCAACAATTTTATGGGCTCGAACATGAGTAAAGACTATAGTCTTGGTACTGATTTTCGACAATTTTATGGGCTCAAAAGTGAGCAAAGACTGTAATCTTGGTACTGATTTTCGACAATTTTACGGGCTCGAAAATGAGCAAAGATTGAGCAAAGAAAACTGTTAATACAACCAAGCCTCCTCATCGAATCATCAGTACACGCATATTTCGCATGGCCATAAAAACCAACAGTCAGCGGACCGACCATAGACAACGGTAATAAAGTAGGTACTTTACTCCCGCGCTTTGATGTGGTAATAAAAACCAAATCCCAACGGAACGACCTTACATTGAGGGAATAAAGTAGGTACCTTACTCCCGCGATTGGAAGTAGTAATAAAAACCAAATCCCAGTGGACCGACTATACACGGAGGGAATAAAATGGGTACTTTACTCCCGCGGTTTGAAACTTAGCTAAACTGTCAATAAAACCAAATCTCAAAAGACCGACTATACATGGCGGAATAAGGTCGTACTTTACTCCCGCAACGGATAAATTCTGGTCCACCCACCAATTTAACCAAGAAAATAATCAAACCACAAAGTTTTTTCGAAACAAAAGATGAAAAAATCTAAAGAATTCAATTAAGATTTTTAATTAAATATTAAGGGAAACCAAAAGGGAGGAAAAAGAGCTACAACAGAAGACACCACAGCTACAAATTGTCATAGACCATGCCACATTTATTTAAACGATAAACTACATTAATGGTTTGTACAATACCATATAAAGCTGCTTCATTTACCATCAATTTGAATGTTCAGACAATAGTTCCACCTGTAACAATACAAATAATGAAATACCTGTTCAATAAATACATATTGAATATACAGAAAAGAATTGAATAAATTACCTTAAGCATTGGCACTACCTCGCACAACCATTACACAAATCATATGGAAACCAATGCAAAATGTTCCATGATGTTGGATGCTCCTCCAAAATGTGATAAATACTCCAACAATACTTCTGTAACAATAATAATAATAATTCTGAAACAATAGAATGACTTATCTGTTCACATTGAATACTTATACAATACGTTGGTCACCCACAGTCATTACACACATCATATGGAAATCAATACAAAATGTCTTATCTTCATGGAAGTTCCTCTCTATAGTACTATATAACAGTGAATATGTGAAATAAATTATTTGTTTATTACCATTAGAATACAGAATGAAGTCTTCTACATGTAGTGAAGACTGTAACCAGATGCAAAAATACATACTTGTTCACTTGTTCATCTAATGCAGTTATAGGCATAAATCACTAAACTGTTAATAAAACCAGAAGCGCTGATAGAACACGAAACATTTAAATTAACTAGGTACCACTACAGTCCCAAGTTTCGATTGCTCCCATTTCTTAAATGGGAAGAGGTGGTAATAAAACCAGCAGACCGACTATACACGAAGGGAGTAATGTGTAACTTTACTCCCGCCTTGGTGTTGCTGTTCCCATACATTCTTTCATCTATGGATGTTCCGAACATGAACATAACCATCATTTGAAATAACAAAGCCACGAGGTGTAAATAAATCATGAAAGAATCAGTAGAATTAAAAAGGTAATTATTAGATTATTTAATTTAAATATTATTCTTACGAATTAGTTTTAGTCCCATTGTTAAAGGAAAGCCAAAATCCGGCAAAATATGGAAGTCAGAGAAAAAAAGATTCAACTCGATAATTAAAACAAAAGGTATAAGAAATTCTTTTGAAAAGAAACAAGCACTAAGGAAGGATCTAAAACGTGTGAAAGAAACTTCTAGAGCTTTAAAGGAAGAACGGGCTAGAGATAAAGAACTGAAAAAAGAACGCCGACGAGAAAACTTGAAAAGACAAGAAGAAAATAGAAAGAAGTCTGAAGTTGTGCAAGTTATTAAAAATACAAGCAAAATTAAGAACATGAGGAAAAAACATTTACGTCAAATAGAAAAACGTGATACAAATGACATGTAATATATTTCAAATTATTATTTAAAATAAATCAAGAACGATTATACTTACTTGAGTTACATTCTGAACACTCCAAACTTGGTATGCTTTGGTGGTTGGTTCAATGCAGTTGCCAAACTCAAACCAAGTACTTTCCTGGTATCTTTTGGATCAATTACACCATCATCCCAAATTCTAGCAGAGCTATAATAACAGGAGCTTTCTTTCTCAAACTGATCAATGATTGGTTTCTCAAACTCATTGACATCCTTTTCTGTCCAGTTTTTGCCTTTTGTTTTTTTAGCGACTTGTGATAACACGCCAGCAGCTTGCGGCCCACCCATCACTGCAATTTTAGAATTTGGCCACATATACAGGAATCTAGGTGAATATGATCTGCCACACATTCCTAAATGATTCAGTGTTAAAATCAGAAAATATATTTCAAATATGATAGAAAAGCGGTCTTACCATAGTTACCAGCACCATAGGATCCACCAATAATCAAAGTGATTTTAGGTACTTGGGCACAGGCAACAGCAGTTACAAGTTTGGCTCCATTCTTGGCAATGCCTCCAGTTTCAGCTTGTTTTCCAACCATAAAGCCTAATTCAGATAAAACGCTTTTATTACAGTGTCTAGTAAATGAAAACAAGTACCAACCTGTTATATTTTGCAAGAATATCAAGGGAATGTTGCGTTGCGCGCATAACTGAATGAAATGCGTTCCTTTAATAGCACTCTCCGAGAAGAGGACACCATTATTACCAACAATACCAACTTTCTTGCCGTACAAGGTTGCAAATCCGCAAACCAAAGTCTCGCCGTAGCGTTTCTTAAACTCGTCAAACTTGGAACCATCAAAAACTCGAGCAATGACTTCGCGAACATCAAATGGCTTGAAGGCGTCCCCATGGACAATTCCATATAGCTCATCATTGCTATACAAAGGCTCTTCATATGATTTATCAAATAAGCTTTCAGAGTTTTTCTTCTTATTTAAATTCTTGACAATTTTGCGTGTTAATGCTAAAGCATGCTCATCATTGAGAGCATAGTGATCTGTTACACCTGAGGTGCCACAATGCATATCAGCTCCACCAAGTTCTTCTGCAGAAACTTCTTCACCAGTTGCAGCTTTTACAAGAGGAGGACCAGCCAAAAAGATTGTACCTTGTTTCTTTACAATGATGGATTCATCTGCCATAGCAGGCACATATGCACCACCAGCAGTGCAAGATCCTAACACCACAGCAATCTATACAAAGAGTTTTATATTTAATGAATGTAACATTTAATCTGAAACTTTTAATGCATACTTGTGCTAAACCTTTGGCAGACATGTTAGCTTCATTATAAAATGTCCTTCCAAAATGATACTTGTCTGGGAATACTTCAGATTGATGAGGTAAATTTGCACCACCACTATCAACTAAGTAAATTGTTGGCAAATTATTTTCCTCAGCAATTTCCTGAGCTCTAATCTGTTTCTTAACTGTCATTGGATAATATGTTCCACCCTTTACAGTTGCATCATTTGCCACAATCATACATTCCTTCCTATAAGGATTTCACAGAAAAATGAAGCAATCTTATTGAATGCTACATACCCATGAATTCTGCCTATTCCTGTAATGATTCCAGCACATGGAATGTAGTCATTGTACATATCATATCCAGCAAGTGTTGATAATTCCAAGAATGCACTGTTCTTATCCACAAGCTTATTTATTCTGTCTCGAACCAACAATTTTCCTTTACTAGTATGCCTCTGGACAGACTTCTCACCACCTCCTTGCAATAAGAACTGAGTTTTTGTTTTCAATTCATTGACTAAATTCAGCATGCGTGAATAGTTTTCCTGAAAGCTAAATTCTTATACTACATGATATAGGGTTATTACTAAACTCACTTTATAACTTGTTGAATTGTATTCACATTTTGTGGCAATTATATTGGCACTCTCCAAATGAACGAAACGCTGCAAACATCGTTGCTTCTGCGCCAATAGATTATACTTGGACAACATCTTTTTAAGCAAGTGACTTATGCCTTACTGATTATTTCGCAGCTCACGATAAGTTGCATAAAATTTAATCAGACCAACTTATTCAAATGACCTCAAACTTTATCACTTTCATATATCTGCCTATCGTGCGTGATCAAAACATTTAAACGCATGCGTAGAAACTAGAATATTAAACATTGAACAAAATAAATTTACTAACAAAAATTACTTGCCATTTTGTACAAATTTATAAGTAGAATTCTCTATTTCTTCCCTTTATACTACAAATTATTTCGAATTTCCAATGAAACAAGGAATATATTCAAGGTCAAGAAATTTCCAATCATTCCAACCTTACTTTTAAAGCGCCCTCTGGCCACCATTGCAAAGTGCTAAGAATCCACACTACCACTAAATAGTACGCATAAATCCATTCGATCCACGGGAAAATTAATACAAAATGATTGGAAGAAGCACGCTTTTCGCCAGAAATGCAATTTCTCAATTCGTAAGGAATAGCGGACATGGTGGTGTACCCGGAGAGGTGAGTTTTTAATATCAAGTTCCTCTTATGTAATCTAGTCTACCAAGTTGGGTTAGCATTTTCTTCAAGATATTATCTATCAGCTATTCTTGTATTTTGTTATAATTTAATTAGTGATTATTAGTTTTAAGTACTTAAGTGTGGTTTGTGTTGTTTCAGAATTTGCCCTTCTCTCTTGGAAACAAGTACAAGCTAACAGCTATGTTCATCGTATTCTTTGGATCAGGGTTGGGTGCTCCATTCTTTGTGCTCAGACATCAATTATTAAAGAAGTAGATTCTTAAAAGTATGTATGATGATGCATTCTTAGTTTGTTGGAATAGAAGTATCAGATTCTATTTCTTTTATTTCAGATTCCATGCTAGTGTTAATAGTACTGCAAAATTCATGTAAAATAATGATGAAACTGTAAACCTAAATAAATAATTTAAATCCTAACTGTTTACTCATTTATTACCAGACATCATTAGATTTTCTGTTTGTTTCATTTGCAGAGGAACAACAATTATATAAGGAGTGCTATATAATTTGGAAATAATTTATTGAGGGAAAAGAGATTTGCAAGTTTGGTTGCCTATATAAGACAAAGTTTCAGCGTACATTTGTTTAACAATGTTGAACTAAAAAGTACAAGTTGTTACAACTGAATGAGTTACAGTCAACTAACGAATAATTGTTTTGTTGGGTTTAAAAGATCTCATACTTAACTGCAGCCCACGATTTAACGCTCTTCATTACGCAATCGGTTATTTTTACCAAATTATTTCCAAACCTGCGAAATTTATCCGCAGCATCCGAACACGCAGAAAATACAAGCCCACTGTGCGCATTTAATGCAGTGCATGCGAGAATAGGTCGCCTTGAGGGTCGTCAAACAAAGCGCTACTTGAATGCGCCATTAAATTACGCCGGCCATAAATAAATTTGAAGCAATTTAGTTTAATATTCGTTGGAATTAAGTCGCCTGAGTTATCCAAACGCGGTTGCAGCAGCATATAGAACTTGGCGAGTTGTAAGGATGGCGAGTCAGACACAAGGAATTCAGCAACTCCTCGTTGCAGAAAAACGCGCTGCAGAAAAAGTTGCCGATGCTAGAAAACGTAAGTTTTCAATTTGAACTACTAATTCGTTGATTAAATAAAACGCAATTTATTGCAGGTAAAGCCCACCGAATTAGACAAGCACGCGAAGAGGCACAGGCGGATATCGAAAAATATCGTCAGGAGCGCGAGAGGATTTTCAAGGAATTTGAAGCGAAGCATTTGGGATCGCGCGAAGGAGTTGCACATCGAATTGATGAAGACACGCAAGTACACATCGAAAAAATGCAGCAGGATGTTGCCAAAAATAAGGAACAAGTAGGAATATTTATTACATTCTTACCAGATGTATATTTTAGTTGCAAACTATTGCAGGTGATTCTCGATTTGTTGTCTTATGCCTGCGATATTGTACCGGAAGTACATCGCAACTATTTTGTTGTCAATCCAAAGGAGTAGAATCTGCAAACACAACTTTAATAAATGCAGAAAATCTATATGAAACTAACGAAAACTACACTGCACAAAGCTCAATGCACTGTTTTGAGCATAATTTATTATTGAAATCGAACTATAATGAGACATCTTGGAATTTAAAACATAATTTATGGTACAAGTAACGGACAAAAATATCTCTCTCTCTATATATATATAATATATAATATAAATGTCTATGTAATAAAGACCAGCACAACGAATGAACGAATGAACATTAATCAATTAATTAAGTACGAAATTGTCTTGTAACTTATCACTTAAAATAAGTATTTCATATGGCATATATTCGATGGATGGCAGAGGAACTCCACCATTTACAATTAGACATACTTCAACAAAATAGAACATCATTGAACGTGTATTATATGTATAGACTCGATCAGCTTTTTTGGTTTCTCGCTTGAAGAAAAATCTCAGGTAAAATCTATTTAATTAGAAAGGCAATTAGCACAAAGGACATCAACGACTCCCAGACGCGTTGTACGTGCACGCGCATGGGTTGGCTAGAAGAAGTTTTGGGATAGATCTACGATCGATTAGTAGTGGTGATCACTCACAAATTGCTTTTATGATAATCATCAAATTGTAATTCTTAAAGAATGCAAATTCATGAATCGCGTTCATGTTCTTTCTATAATTTAGTTACTTAGGTAATTAGGCTATAATGTGCTGCTGCCAAAGAAGCTCTCGTCTGCATGCGCATTATGATCGCTCTGTTGACGTTGCTGTTCCTCGCATCTCACCAACGAAGAAGATGAAGATCGCGACGAAAGCATCACAACTCATTGAGTCAACAGATGGATGATAATTGCTATCCAAGCTTCTCAAGCATCGAAAATTACTGTTTTAAGACACTGCGTGAATGTGTAGACAATCGTTATCATATCATCAATGAATAATTACAATTCTTAGAGAGTAAATATGTTTACGTACGTTCTATGATAGGTAAGTGCACTTAATGAGAAAAAATTAAAATGTTTGGTGCTCGTTATGACTACCATTTGCTATCTATCTACCTAGGCAATGCGAAAATGCTTGCAATTACGCCAGCTTCCTTCATGTATTACATACGGTTTATCGATTATTATTGCTACAAGTTCCTTGCATTCTTCCTGGATGGATATGCCATTGTAATTCATTTACACAGATATCATTTGTATATAGTTAAAACTATGTCAATTCTAAGTACGTCTACAATGAAAATGAAAAAGTTGTGGATATTGCATTGCTGCATTTATACAAGTTTTGCGAATGAGTATCCAAACTTTTCCCCTTAGTATTTGGTATTCTAGACCGTATTTATGAGTTTGTTTCAGTTTAAACGTTCTTCAACCTCGTCTTTCTTCGAATATATACAAAAATATAAATAAATATAACAGTATAATAATCATTTATGTATATTATTTATAAATCGCTTATATTTTGATACAGACATGCGCTTTTTGGAACTTTGTTTTTTGGAATAACTGACTTACTTCATGCCTTTCTTCTTATATAAGTATAGATCCTATTCTAAACACAGATTTTGATTTTGATGTACTACCACTAAATATGTAATCTTCTCAATCATAAATAGTATCTTATAAAATATATTTCGTTGGAAATACCTGACTAGATACTTTAATCTTTATACCACGTGTATCTATGTACAAGATTGCTGAAGAGTCGAGCAGGCAATAACGCTGCATCGTCCCAACAATGCTAAGACTAATTATTCCACTCAAATTAACTTAAAAGTTTAGTAGCGTTAAGTTCTCATTAAAAACTAGAAATCTATCTACTCCTGATTACCAACACCTAGCAGCTTGGCTGCATCGTCCGCGGAGCCAGTGAGCACTTGCTCGATGAGCGACCGATCGCGAATTCCCAGCAGATTGCTGATCAGATCACTGCCTTCATTCGCGTCCGAATCGTCCTTCTCCTTCTCTGAATCGCGACGAATGGTCGCGCACGCGGCCGCCTCGCTCGCGACGGCCGGCTTCTTCTCGTAGTCCTCATCGCTCTGATTGTTCTCGTGCTCCGACTCCAGATTGTGCTTTTTGCGATGGCGCAGCATGCTGTGTTTGAGCGTAAATCGTCGCCGGCAAATGTCGCAGCTGAACGGGCGCTCACCTGTATGCGTTCGCATATGCCTACGAAGGTCCTCGGCCGACCAGAAGCGGCGCATGCAGAAGGCGCAAATCACCTTGCGATTCGAATAGTCGGGGAACTTACCTCGAATCACCTCGTTGTCGTCGTCCTCATTGTGGTTACCCTCGTCCGGGGTGGTCGCGTGTGGGTCTAGAGCCTTTTTACTCATCAGCAGATCGTATTCGGAGGCGTGGATGTCGCGGATATGATCCAGACAGTCCTGGCGCTCCGCAAACGAATGGTCGCAGAGGTGGCACTTGAAGGGCAGATCCGCGTTCTGTGCGAATTGCTGTATGCTTTCGCTGGATGGAAGCAAGCTGAGTTTCGGTGGGGTCTCACCATCAGATTTGTTGTCGCTGTTGTTCTTCTCATCTTCGGAGGAACCAGCTTCGTAGCCTTGTCGATCGTCCTGGGCACCATGTTTGCTAATCATATGCTTGTTCAGATTCGAGTAGGTGGAAAAGGTGCTCGAGGGACAACTGGAGCATTTGAAGGGACGCTCGGGAACGTTGCGCATCATAAAACTGTTGGCATTTTCGTTGCTGATTGTCGTTGCAGAATTACCATGCTTCCGCAGCAAGTGACGGTCGCAGTTCGACTTGGTGGTGAAAAGTAGCGGGCAATGACTGCACTTGAAGGGTTTCTGTCCGGTGTGGGTCAAAATGTGGCGTCGTAACGAGGAGGTCCAAGGGAACTTCCGGCTGCAATAGGGACAACTGACGCGATTTGGTGCGAGGGAGTAGGCTGATTTTTTCTTCTCGGGTGGATTGGCTACGTTGTCATTTTCAGATCTTTAAGAAAATTGAAAAAGATTATAAATACCTTGTAAAATACATATTGCAAATAATAATTTACCTATTTTCATCGGTGCCTGAATTTCCCTCACTTGTACTACCACTTGCGACCAATCCTTCTTCGTCCTCTTCACTTCCAGCCTCGTGGTCATGCTCCTCCTGATCCGCTTGGAAGTACTCTCTGAATTCATTCAATGGCTGTGCTGCGTTATTTAACAACCGTGCAACAGGTACCAAATCAGGAACCTCTTCCGGTTTCTTAACATTCTCCTCTTGACTCATTTCGCGAAATAATTGGCGGTCCCTCAACTCCTTCAATTTCTCCTCCAAAATTCGACTCTTCGGGATCTCCCTAACGGGTTCCGGTTTCGGCAGCTCTTCAGGTTCGTCAATAACTAAGGCGTCTTCCTCTTCAAAATCTTCCTTCTTCACTTGCGGAGATTCCTGAGCAGCACGAAGATGTTGGGATAAGATCGCATAACGAAGTTTCTCCGAAACAATCGATTTGTTCTCTTCGGCATCACCCTCGTCATTTTTAACTTTTGGAGCTTCATACGTCGGGATGTTAAGGTCACATACGAGGTTCTTAGGCGGAGAGGTCTGCATTAGTGGTTTTCGTCCTGGATTACCCAAAGAGGATCGCTGTCTTTGTGACCAGAACTGTGGATGCTGTTGCTTAATATGACGCTCCATATTCGATCTCAGGGTAAATCTTGCTGCACAATGTTCACAGGAGAAAGGACGTTCAGTACGGTAGCGACGTTGCTTCTGTTTGGGCATCAGTACTCCGTTTTTGATCACCATCTTCACGGAGTTTGGCGAATGCAGTTCCGGTTTAGGTGGCAGGATCGGGCTTGCTTTCATTTGGCTGTTTTCGTTGTAGGTATCAACATTCAAAGTGAGTGGTTTCATTTCCTCGGGTTTAGAGGCAACTGTTTCCATTTTAACATCGCTGAACAAGGGGAAATTATTGGGGGCATACAGATTTTTGAGAGCACCGCTGCTGAATTGTCGTAATCTCTCCTTTGCTTCTTGATTCATTGGTTCCGGCATCATGGGTGGCATCATCAATGGATTGATGGGGAATCCTGGGAAAACATTGGGAAGGCTGTTCCTGTAGAACGCCAGTTGTGCGGCGAAGAAGAGTGCAGGATCTGCAGGAGGTGAAGTTTTCAACAATTGTTGCGTAAGGAAATCAGTCATCCCAAATTGTGGAATTTCCGGCTTTGAAAACTCTTCAGACGAGTCTTTGCCCTGGTCCGATTCCGATTTCTTTTTGCTCAGATCCATGGGGACACTCTCATCGGTATCTGAAAAGGAGGTTTCCTGTTCGGGAATCTCCTTTAGGGCACTTACATCCTTGACTCGTATATTTGGTACAGGCTTATTTGGGGTGGACGTCGCGAATTGTGGCCAGTTGGACTCCCTTTGCTGGTTCTCAGCCAATGATTTAAGATTCTCATTGAGGATCAGTTCATTGACGTTGGGCATCTTTGTTGCTATGGGGAACAACGCAGAGAAGTCCTTATTGAGTTGGACATCCGGAAATGCTGGAGGAATACTTTTAGGCGTTGAGCTTCTTGCAGGCGTCATTGACAAATCGGGTGAGTCGATATTTCCGGTTGGGTTCAACTTCTTAGTCTCTAAGGATTTGGTGATTTCTTCATTAGTAGGATCCTCGGAGGGATGATATATAATGGACTTTTTGACCTCTTCGCGAGTACTCTTCGAGTGTCGATTACGAAGATGCCTTTCGCAATTCGCCTTCGTGGTAAAGGCATAATTGCAAAGGGAGCACTCATAGGGGCGGTCTCCATTGTGTGTGCGCATGTGGCGGATGAGGGCAGCCTTATCTAAAGAAGAATGAGGGCACATATTGCATCTGTAGCTGCCATTTCGTACGCTGTTCAGATGCGTGCGATTATGTCCTTTGAGCGCGCGCAAATTCGGAAAGACCGACGAGCAGAGGCGGCAGGGAAACTCACCGCGCAACTTCATCTTCCTGAACTCCTGCGCAAACAAATCCTGGGACTCCTCCTCCTCCATTTTCTCCTGCTCCAATTGCGCGATCTCCTGCGTCTTTCCGTGCAATTGCTGCAGAAAACTCCCATTGGTGAGGGAAATTATCGATTGGATGTCAGCCAAATCCTTGCTACCGTCTAGCTTCAGGCTCTCTTCTAGCTTAGGCATCGATTTTGCCAGATTATGCGGCAGCATGAGGTTCGGAATTGTACGCAAAGCGAGCTGTTGTTTTTCCAAGGTGTTATCTTCGAGGTCCAGCCTATGGAAGAACTCCTCCCGTTTGATGTTCTCAGCAACACGTCGGATATCCATGGTGCGTTGTTCACTTGTCCCACATTCCTGCGTATGAATTTCGAGGGATTTGTCGCAAGGGAAGGCTCGTTGGCATTTACCACACACGAATTTGGGACCTGCAGATGGAGCCTTATGGAAAACCATTTCGCACTCGTGTCGTGCGATAGTTGGAAACTTATCCGAACTGAAGTCCACGTAATCGATGTGTTTGAAGCCTACAACGACGTTTTTTGACTTTCCATTTGAGTCATCTGCGTGCACAGTCATCTTGTGATAGTTTAATCGTTTCTGATTATTGAACAACTGATTACACTCATGACACTTGGCTGGATAGTCTGGATGATTATCCTCGACGTGCACCTCGAGTGACCTACGAGTGGTGAAGTCATCCCGTGAGCATACAGGACATTTGATGCCCTCTGCATCTGCATCCAAATGTGGTCGCTTTCCAACATGATGATAGGTCTCATCCTCATCGACATCTTCCAGCTTCCGTTTGTTGTCGTTTTTCTCAACCTGATTGTTGTTGTATTCGATACTCTTGGAGCAACTGCTTGCTGTGCTATCCACGCTTCCATCCGATTCGTAGTTGGCATCAATCTTGTGTGTGCGCACATGTCTATGCATATTCCCGTTGGTCGTGAAAGTATCCCCGCAATGTTTGCACGTGAAGGGCCGCTCCCCGGTGTGGACCAGGACGTGGCGATCGAGGCTGGAGCTGGAGCACAGGACCTTCCCGCAGATGCGACAGGTGTAGCCCTTTTCGGGATCCTGCGGGGCGTCTGCGTCGTTCTTGTGCGAGCGCAAATGCAGAGTAAAATCGTGCTGGGAATTCAATGTGCAGTTGTTGCAGATGGGACAAACGTATTTGCGATCTGGTGTGCTGCAATCGGACCTATTGTCCGAATGCTCGTCCTCCGAATGGGTGCGATTTTCGTCCGCGGAGCACGGGAAGGTCGTCGAATTTGCCGTCGTGGAGAAGATGCCCGAGTCACTCTGATTTGGCATCTCTTTGCTGAGAGGCTCCGCTGTTACTTCCATCTCTGTAAGAAATTGGTGTGCCTTTAGATCATGTGATTCTTCTTCCTAAATGCTAAGCATCCTGTATCTCGGTTCGATGATGGACTCTACTATTATGTCCGATTGTTTTGCTATTCGACGCGATTTTGCGGTTTCGCATTCGAATCGTCGATGCTTCTCGACAATGAAAACTTTGCTGTTGTTCGACGTTGTCGCGTTGACCCAAATTTCTCAAGCGTATTGTCTCCGTAACATTATGTACATCCGAATTGAAAAATCGTTAACTTTTTAAGCATGAAACACCAATTTCAACAATGCGTACGACGAACGAACACAATCTCGTATCTGGCTCGCGTTGGTAGCTTATGCTAATAAGAGAGACGCGCGCGATAACAACCGAAAAGTAGAGACAATTTCGCTCACTATCAGCGAGCAGTATCGAATGTGCGCACTCATTCGGCATTTGGCAATTTTGCCGAACTTGATCTGAGACGACAACGCGTTCTGCGAGGATAGTGAGCAACAGGACAAACGCAATCCAACAATGAAACAATGCTCGATTTCATCAAACGCTCTCTATATGTGTGTGTGGGCATCTATCCAGCGTACGATGAATGCAATAAGAATTTGTTGTTGAACGCGACATTTTCTAATTAGTGTAGCGGAAATAACGACAGCCGAACTCAATCCGCAGATTGCGTTTTTACGCATTCAAATTCATATCCATATATATTATATTTGTGTACGCACGGTCCGATCTGGTTTGGAAGCAAAAACAACTAATGTTCCTGTGTAAACATCAACCTCAAGAGATATTGTCGTTCCATGGACCACAAACGAACGAGATAATGCGACCGAGATTTTCAAGTTTCGGAAATCGCGGTTTTCGACTTACTCATTCAGTGTGAGCGTTTCGTCGTTTCGGATGCATCAAGAGTGAAATTTTCTAACGAGAAATACCGACCACCAAAATTCTCTTGTTTTATTTGCCTATTTGAAACTTGGAGATATTGATGAACTCAGAAGAAGAAAATCATGAAATGAGCAACGTACCATCGAGTTTCGTTGATATGTCGTGGTCCAATTGTCCTGGAGGTAGACAGAGTACACCTTGCATCTCGTAACCACTATCGTCTGTAACAGAAAGCAAAAGAAACGATATGAGTGAGTGTTTGTGGCTCGTGCTCGTGCCGTAATTAACCAGAAACAACCGGTGTTCTTGGCGTGTGCACGCTCCTCAAGAAGAGGAGCATCTGTGCTCTTCTTCGACGCTCTTTACAACGTCTTCCTTCCGATGATGGCATTGAAACCTGGTGAGATAAAATCGCCACCATCCATCTGCAACACCGTGCCCTCATCTTCAACGTAATGGTTTTTTGTTCTGGTAGATTTTGCATTTGAAATAAAAATCGCCCACATCTTGGCTCCTATACAATGATACAAACGCCGCATGAAATACATTTTTGATACGTTTTATGGTTACCGTTGGTACCACTCGTTGTACCACACTTCACTCCTCTCTTCCTGCAAGCATGAATTCCATGTATTCCTGAATACAAACATCGGGTGCATCGTGTCCTGCTGCTGCTGGCGTGGCATGAGCGCGCGCGAACGTTTGGAAATTATGCGTTATTTACGGAGCATATGGCAGTTTCACCTGCCCGAAAGACCGAACCATCGAGGGGTCCACGGCTCACCGATGTCGATCGACATCGACGATGATATGCCAAAGGAGAGCCCGAAGAGAGCACCTGCTTTTCGGTTTTCTCCTCTCTGCATGTTGGTATCAACGTTGGCGCGTGCTCGCTGCTGTTTTTTATTGCCCACCGACCCCTCGAACGAACCGACATTCTTGCAACAAAAACGCAAACACCCAACGAATTCGGCCTCGTTTGCCGGGTATTGTACAACTCTTAGAACGGTTAATCTAATCATAATTACGGACGATGATTCATGCGCGATTATGATATCCTTCGATTGCAGGCGTGATTGCGGTGATGCGAGCAGAGTGCTGGAGGAATCGAATTGTGGATTGTAGCTTATTTGCTGGCATTGGCGTTTTGGAAAATAAGATAATGCGGCTGTGATTCGACGCGCGCGATCGATGACTTCAATCAATTTATTCGAATGCAAATGAGCTGCGCATCGCGCATTTTATTATTAGGCTGCTGGTATCTGCTAACTATTTAGTCTGGCAGATAACTTTCACAAAAGCGACGTTCGTTTGGTGACTGCATCGAGGAGCGCATATTTGCTCAACTTAAGCAAATAACGCGCGCGCGCGCACGAATCGTTTAGTGCACGTATCAATCAAACGTGTAAATATTCGAAATATTTTCTGAATTGTCATTGTCAATCGTGCACCATTATGTCCCAGTTGGCTTAAAGAGTTCACGGATCCATTCTATGAATTATGGATAGTGGAAATGGCATAGAGATTCTGTTATCCTTCTTGGTACCCATCATGAAAATCTTCAATTGTAAATGTTGGTACTGATAATTTCTCAATTTCTTATTACCACATAAAACCGTCATAATAGCAATTCCAATTAATTACGAGGTATTCCAAAAATTTTTATAACCAACAAAACTGTTCCATAATTAATATATACCAAAATTAATTATATATGCTATAATTGCGAAATTAAGATAATAAAGCGAATGATTACGACAAGAAGAAAAAATACGAAAAAGAAAAGGAGATTTTGTTAATTATCAATAAATTAGCTGCTTTTACTCGATGTTTGTGTGCGCACATATTCATGGTCCGTCGACCATGGATCTCAGCGTATCATCTTGCAGGAAGAAAGCGTAGCCATGGCTCAGGCAAACCAGCCAACTGCCATAACTTTAATCATATACACTAACAACTAAAACTATACAGAGAAGGAAAAAAATACCAGAGCTACGTGAATATCCTATGATAATTTTTTCAAATATTCAACTGCATTCAAATAAGTTAAGTCACTTTTATTCATAACAATGAATGGAGCTTTCTATCGGAATTGAAACATCATACTTATAGATTATAGGATGCATTTTTGAACTAGTCACTATCTGTATGACGTGATCTGAGTAAACAAATGCGGGCGAGTAATGCCTTAACCGAAAATATGTTAAAACCAATTCGCAAACATCCAAAACACATTTTCCTCCGGATTTATCTCGAAATGCATGTATGACTGGTGCGCCGATAAGAACCATCTCAAATGTTCGAGATGCAAAAACCGCAAATCGCATTAGCGACAACGCGATAAGGAATTTATGAGAAGTGCGGAAATGTCTTCCAAACATTCGAGCTGTGTGCGCAAGGAGCCCGATCTGCGGTTGAGTTGCCGCACCAACAACGGAGAAATCCACCGAATTACGCATGAAATCATGCATCACGAGATGATCGATTCGGCCAAGTGCGGTGTAAACTTTCGCTTATCGAAGGAATAAAAGTGCGTAAAACGCGTAATGTATGGACGGATTCGTCACCGAGCGAACGCCAACAATGAAACGAACGAATCCTTGGAGGTAACGAACGACGAGCAAACAAGCGAAGAAAAAGAAGCAGCAGAAGCAAAGAACAGAAGAAGAAAAAAAAGCGAGTGAATGATGGAAAGAGCGAGCATGTTATGGGCTTGTGGCATAATGAGATCGTCGTTACGGTCCGTTCAAGATGAAGCATTCGAGAAGATTTCATTAGAGTCTGCGTTTTTCGTCGGTCACGCGAGGCTGACGATGAAGCCGATGCCTCTTCAGCGGCCTCTCCTCTTTGACTTTGACTTATCTGCTCCTGCATGCAGGCAGGCTTACATTTGGATTTTATGAACGGAAGCACATTGTCTCCCATCTCCCCATGGTTCGTTTTTACCTTTACCTTTGCTCAAAGTTCGACCTAACAATGCTGAAGACTTTTTGTCTTCATTTTGCTCTCGTTGTAAAGGTTTGCCACATCCAGAACTTCATGGGTCACCAATATATGGATCAATTACTTCTTGAAAAGATGGTTACCAATAGTTGACCAACAATTAGCAGGGAAAACTATTAACTAACATTTAACACATGTTATCAGTAGCAAAGATTGATCCATGATGTCATTGAAAGATCCATAAAAGATTTGAGCATGATGTCTTCAATTCCACTCTATACATATATTGATCCATTATCATTGTTTATAGTTGCAAGTAGTAAATCTAAACGTATTATTCTCAAATGAATCTTATCGCAGATTGTATGCATACAGTTTGCAGTTATAAGATCTCATTATGGCTCCACAGATGGATCTTATCTACCTAATGGCTTTGAGAGGATAAATACATATAAACAAAATGCATTTTTCAAATCGATTGATCGTGTTTCATACACCATACGAAACGAGCGCCCGACCGAGAGATAAAGCGAGTATGATGATAAGCTCAAACATTTCGGATGATCGAATGTAACCGATAAGAGGAACATTATCCTCTCTTATGGGTATTTGCTTATGTTTAAAGTAATGCTGCAAATATTCAGCAATCAATGGAAATTCTCCTGCAATAGCTTTCCAAATTCCGGAACACTGAACCCATAATCAGTAATTGTGGTCACATCAAATTCTGTGGTTGGCTATGAACTAAATTTGAAGTTTTAGAAGCAGAAACCCTATGCAGCAAACAAGGATTACAAGGACTTCTGCAGTGCAGAGGCCAATTGCAAGGACCACTTTGCAGGATTACGCAGAGAGATAGCTGGAACGGGGCCAGGATTGGCGGCGCAAGAAGGAGAAGACGATGCGGATGCGTAGAGCGCGCGCACCAGAAGAGGTGTATGCGCCATGTTCATGGATCTCTCGCGAGAGCAGGCGGGCCAAGATGGCGGCAGTGCGCGACCTCCAAGCCCACGCCGACCTGCAGAGGCCGCACACAGAGGCAGACATCCTGCTGCCAGGGCGGGAGCGGGCGCGTATTGATCTCGAGCCCGCACGGCTCGTCGCCGCCACCGCTGCCCCCGTTGGCGGTGGTGTCGGGCCGGCGATCTTTGTGCCCACCGGGTCGCTATGCCAACGCCGCCGCACATCACACACAGAAGGAGAGACACGGGGGCGGCATGGAAGCGCGGCAGCGCACGCTCCCCGGACGCCGAACTGGGAGGCGGCTGGGGCTCTCGATGAAAATCCATCGAGCAGAGGAGAGTTTCCCCGCCCCGATGGTGTTCGAGGGTCTTGCCCTCGCATGCTCCCCGCACGCAGGGTGAGGACCATCAAGGATAGCATGAGGTTTTCGACGCGGGGCGAGAGCAAGATGAGGGAATTGCATGCGAACGGGAACACCACACCAGCAGCAGGAATGGCTGATGAGTGTGGTGGTTTTGATGGCTCGATGGCAGGATCAGGACAATGGCACGTTGATAATAAATTATCTCGGTGGCGTTGGCGAATGCGAGTATGTTAATGACTTCTTCACGCAATGTGAGATGAGGTGAGGGAGAAATCGACTTTACGCCCGCCATATTTTCGGTACAATAGTTAAGGGTGGCACTGATTGTTACACTTCTGGAAGCGTATAATTCAATCCCATTGATGGTACAATTACACCATTGGGTATATGAAGCTGATGATTTCCACAACGAAATTAATCTTTTGGATAAATATTTGGATAATTAAATTAATAAGCGTGCTCGGTGCGGATTGAATACTTTCAAAAACAATGCATGGTGAAATGCGCGTCATGACCATTCGCCATGAAGACATGACACAAAATCCGAAAATTTCGAAAGCCCCGTAATTACTCCATACGCCATATTGTGCATATGCTGCTAAATTACTTATGTTACAATCAAATTAAAAAATCGAAATTTATACGGATTTCATATGGAAATCAACAACGAATCATAGCGAGCTTCCTTCGTATGGATGTGTACACATATGAGGCAATTATGAAGATGTACTCTGACGCTAATTAAGACGGTAACGTTCTGATAATTTCATTAATGAACACAAAACTTATACGCCTCTAATAATCATCCTGCATTTCATTCGATTCGGTTGCGTTTTTCGTTCGATGTGGGTTTTGTTTACGCGAAGCTCACTCATTGGACTGATCTCAATACAACTAAACGCCCTCGGTTTGAAGTTCTTCAATTACTTTAATTGATATCTTGTTTTTCGCGATTGTTCTCCGCGAGAGGAAATCGTCCGGCGAAAAATGCGCACGCTGACGTCCTGAATGCGCAAATCTCTATAATTTGACTTATTTGATTGCCATTCGGAGATGGGAATGCATCGGCCATCGTCAACGTAATCGTTCGGAGAAACGATTCGAGAAAAGTTGTGTATGCGCGCGCTCGTCCAACGATGACACGGTTCAGTGCGATTGCATTTTGCTCCACTCCAACAAACAAACGCACGTCGTCGAGAAACTAGATAAATTCTTGCTCAAATGGGCAACAACCACCACCCGATCCTTCATGTGTGAATGTGTGCATGTGCACGAATCGTGCTCGCCTTGTGCAACATGTCACCAACAATCATCATCACAAGTAGGAGAGATAGAAGTATAGTAGTTATTGGAGGTACCGAGAAAAAAAAACTTAAAAGCAACAAAAGACTCGATGGGCTATTATTTAAATGCGTAATTAAATAAAGTGCAGATGCGTGTTTACCTTGTGCTTTCATAAACAATGCCTCGTTTTATATGTATATGTATTATTTATCTCAGCCTGTTTGGTTGGTTGTCGTTGACATGTTAAGGCGGCTCTACTTTACATACATCCATCCAGGACTTGGATCTACTATCTAGCATGAGATCGAACCGAATTATGCAATGCTACCAACATCTAACAGCTTTCAGAGTGTGCGAGTGTCCGTTCCACGCGCATGAAAAATGGACGGTTTGGTGGACACAGTCCGATAAACATATGGGGATGACTACCTAGAAGGGATGAAGACTTGAGGGAGGAAACGGGAAGCAGATAAAAACGAAAGTGTTGTCCGTGTCTATGGTAACCAGTCGTTACACACATGCGGTGGGAAAGAGGTCGCAGACTGGACTCGAAGGATAATCGTTGTCCCCCATTTTCCGGACCGACGAGGGCGGGTGTTTTCCACACCCTTGGATGTTCCAGACTCATTCACCGCACTCATACAACTACCGTTTGCAATGACCTTATCATTTCCCAGAAAAACATGTTATGCGCATAGCGATTTGGGAATGCACCAAAGCATCCCATCATTAGTCGCTAATGACCGAGGATTAATTAAGAGCCACTATCTTGCGGCTTTGATGTGTTTGTATTGTTCAATCGTACTCTTTCGATTGGATATCTCTTTGTTGCAGCTCGCGTTTTAGTCATCCATTTATCTCTCCTCCTCGTACCAGTTCCAATATCTGGAGGTACCTTGGTACGAGTCCGCTTCGCGGTCTGATAATTGAGCATCTTCTACGAACATGTATTTCTCTAGGAGTCGACCAATGGATGGCTTCGAATCACGAACGCGGTTCTTGTTGTGCGCAATCAACGAGCATGCACCACGATACGATATAAGGCGATACGAAGAGTGCACCTTGGAACGAAAACGAAAGTTTTTACAATAATTATTGTTGTGGAGCTCGGGCTCCACGGACACCAATCCGACTAACGATTGACAAATCGGAAAAGAAAAACACGCACAACAAACCGATTTCTCTTGATCCGAAACCCGCTACAGCTAGAAGCTTCTTGGAAAGGACCCACTCACCTCTCTAGAGTCAAGAGTAGATAATCCATGCCCACGTCTCAACGGATGTATCCTTAGACGCCCTTGGTTGCTTCCAACTATGGACCTCACTCGATGAGGAAGATGTAGCAGCCAACAACCACCTTATGGTTCCGGACACTACGAGTCCCTTGAAGGGTTGCAGCCAACACTAAGCACTAAGGTCCGCCGTCCTCGACGGCTCGAGAGTATCTGAAGATGGCTCTCGTCTCTCGAGGTCCTTCGTCGACCGGGACGACCTAGAAGGGCGAGTGCGTGCTGCGGATCGACCCGACCCGATGGTCTCTCCCTGCTGCTGAAGCCACTTGGCGTCACCACAACAAACCAGAAGGAGAGAGAGGTGGTTCGCGCACTCAGCACCAACACTCTCGCGCGCACGCAGGACAGGTAGGTGGAAGCGTCCGCTCCGCAGGAGTAAGTGCGGTTGAATGTGAGTGCCTGCTGCGGGCCCTGGTGCTCAACGTCCTCGGCGGCGTCAGCGTGATGAGAGAGATGTGCTCAATGGGTCTACGGCGGAGGTGCGCGCAGCTCTCGTTGAGACGTGTGCGGCGCACAGAGTGACTTTGGTGTGTCGTCGAAGATCACACAGCGTGCTTACGGACATCAGAGGAGACTCGCTACCGAAGACCGCCGCCGATTGGCCCACCGCCGCCAGCCTGCGGTGGTAGGGATACGAATGCGAATGCAGGAACGCTGCCGGATCCACGCCGCAGAGAGATATCCGCTCCTGCTGCCTGGAAACAGCCGCTGAGAGCTCCCTCTCGCTCTGCGCGTTCGCTGTCCTGTTGAGGCCGCTGCCCAACGATCAATTTTTCGGTGCGCTACCGAAAATCTCCTGCTCGGATTAGCGCCGTCTGAAGGACTTCTTGGAACGGTGCAATTATGCTCTAGGTATTCGAGGAAATGATCAAGTTTGCAGAATTGCTAGACTGAAGCTGATACAGAAAGCCAATAAACTATCAACTACCCATATTCTGAGATGATGGTCCAAAAATAGATGATGTCATCAAATACTTTGGTTCCCTTTGCAAGTTTCAACGTAGAAGTGATGGTCAGAATATGATAAGAGAATTGTGGGAATTGTGGGTATCCTCATTTAGGAAAATGTGGACCACAATGAAAGATTCTGTTTCCAAAGGCAACGTTCTCAACAGATTTTATTTTGATTCAAAATTTGATGGTCCCATGAAATAGTCCCATTCTAATTCTATAATTCTACCAACTTCTACCATGTCCCTATCAACAATTTGGAAAATGTGGACCAAATTGAATGATTCCTTTGTATGGATGATTCCAAGTAATGAATAAATCCTCGAGTGATTACTAAAGGACCTAGAGACCTGGTATGCGTTGTCCAAATGAATGGCTGCCTTATCACAACGCCAAATTCATAAAATCCATAAATTGTTCAAGAACCACTTCATCATCATGCCATTCCTACTATAGCCACGGCATGACTCTGATACTGACAGAGAATCGAATCAATTACTCATGGACGCTCGCATGCCAAAATTAATAATTCACAGATTATTCCATTGGCGTTAGCTTGGAATGCAACCAGCACGGAAACTTCATTCAAATCGTTCGTACAATTTTGGCTCCTATCACGTTATCAACAAGCAACCGAAAATCTAATATACCATTCAGAAACTAAATTTCTTAGAATCGAAAATCTCGTTCAGGCAATAAATATCATTTGTATGGGATTCCCGGAAGTCCAAATTGCAAATCTAGGTATACAAGTATTTGTAGTGACATGTAATATGATTACTTAACAGATTCAACG
Source organism: Aleochara sp. GC000083 (assembly GCA_030264555.1). Taxonomy (NCBI): domain Eukaryota; kingdom Metazoa; phylum Arthropoda; class Insecta; order Coleoptera; family Staphylinidae; genus Aleochara; species Aleochara sp. GC000083. Next base: position 12,102 of record JARJDZ010005035.1, on the reverse strand, counting down.
GTAGGAATTGAGATGATAAATTGATGGAGGAGTACATTTTGAGTGGTTTATTTTTAAATGCCTTTATCTCGATATTGAATTGCCAGAATTCGCGGATTTCATCTCGATACTAAATATTTGAGTACCAAAGTCCTACTTATTAATTAAGATCTGATTCTGAATCATTGATTCATTCAATTTGCACTTATATTTTGAATCGTTTTGACAGGAAGAGACGCGACAACAAATTGCAAAAACACTAACAATAATAACAACATGGTGATAAGAATACATTTTCACAAATGGAACGATAATAATTAAAATTTTATGCAATAAATTGCATCAAATGTAATCACCAAAATAAAACTGAATTAGCTAAATGATTTTTTTTCGTGTGGCATTGTTGCACAAAATTTGCACATTATTAACATTTTACACAATTGCAGCAAAATGCAACCTGTGTGTGCAATTGTTTCATACTCAAATATGCAAAAGCAACAAAACAAACGCTATATGCTAATTTTAGCAATAAAGTCACTGACAAGCACAAAAATCAAGCAAATTTGTTATGATTGCATATTCATCATCGGTTATCAATCAATTCAAAATTTTGAATACAACAGTACAAAAATGTTGCAAATTTTAATTGCGTATGACTCCAAAAACAAGAATGATATAACGACTGATTAACATCATTTTACGTGTCTAATGATAAGAAATATCATTCAGTAATACACAATCTGATACTGCATTTAAAATATGATTGATGAGACCCAAATTTTTCGATATTCTTAGGACTTCTTAGCATTTCCCCCAAAAGTTTGATAACGAAGGGAAAGTAATAACCGCATGGATATGCGGAGGTGGTAAATGTATGCAAGAACAAGTGCTCTAATAATGATCACAAAATCGATCGGCTTGTTACCAGCACGATTGATGGATGAACTCACACCGCGACGAATGCGACAATGAAAAGGCACGCTTACGAAGGCCCCAACAACACAACGTACACATCGACCAGAGAAGACAACAACAAATGATAGTTGTAAAACTCTGGGAAACACTTACCTGTGTTTCCCTTCCATGCGCCACTGTTGCTGTCGTTGTCGATGGGCCACAAATTACAGGAATGAATCGATCTGCATGCATCCACCAAAAAAAGGCTCTTAGGTCCTTTGCCTTTTTTTCGGCGTCGCTTCTTATTCCACCGGATTGACAAATGATCGGTTGTAGGCGACACGTATTATCCTTTTTTCCACCGTCCACTGATTACACACATTCTAATTCCGAACGACAATAATACGAATAATTCCACACGAACCGAACATGGAGCAACGTTACGAGACGATCACACGACAATCACTAAAGATTTCGTCCAGAACATCTTCGATTTGACCTTATTGTTATTGATGCCATTTTCGTATCGCATACAGCAATCGTATTCCAAAATATGCGCATGGATGTTGTAATTGTTGCATACATTGTGGTGCACTTGTGCAATTACCTACTGCACAAGTTCGGAAAGTAAAAATCCGTGAAAATGTGCATTTCTCAATAGACGAGTAGAAAAATCCACGGTTAGCGAAGCGCACGCGAATTTCTAGAATGCCGGTGATTTTCGCCCGCAATGATTTATCATACATTACACGTCATTTTACTATCTTTGCAATAACCTTGCGCCAATGAGCGCTAAATACGACGCAATGATTTTATTTATTCTCCGGAAAAATTCTTTCGGCCGTGTTTTCCTCGCTGTCGCATAAACTGAGGCGCAGGTATATCAGAGATATATTGACGTTTTCCAGCACGGTGAGCAACGTCGTTGTAATTGATAGCAGATAACGAGCAGTAGTAATGGCTCGAGTCTGGTAGCCTCATTTACTTATCAATATCATTGCTTGGATTTTTACGCCGAAAAAGAGGTTTTCCTCGTGCGAAAGCGCTCGGAAAATCACACAACAACAAAATGACATGAATATCTATTGAGAAATTAAGGCGAAAAATATGGTGCGATTGCAAAAAGCGTTTCTATGCATAGAACAAATTTGGAATAATTTTAAGTACTTAACAGATTAGGAAAGGTATCCTTGATAATGCAGAAAATTATGCTAATTTTAATGTTGACAGACAAAAATTTTAGTCACAGCTTTAATAACCGGATGTTAAATTTGTGGGCAATATATCGAGGTGATGATCCCTTGAAAGATCAAGCTCATCACCCTAATCGTATTTCCCAGAAGGGTATCAAATATTGTGGGCCACAATAAAGCATTCAATTCGTTGGTGGAACCAGGATAGCACTAAAGAGAGATCTATGGGATGGTCGTAAAACTTGTAGTTAAATGATCTCGATGAGTGCACTCAATAAACATACAATACGAACAAAAGGCCGATATGAGGCGATTAGAGAGCATTCAAGTTCAATTCGAGCGGGCTAATTCGCTGCACTTGTTGCCAAACAAAGCGATTAACCTTTGGGTTCTTCCCAAACTGCATCCAAGTCCGGGGCCCCAACTTTCCTACGCATTCTACATGCTCTTCGATTTACTAATTAATTGATTTCAATGTCAGCAAATGTGCTTCGCCAAATTTTCCATCAGCATCGACGCTCACGCGCGCGCGCGCATCGCTAATGATCGTGAAGCATTTTGGAAAAATGTCGTGTCGAAAGGCGAAACGAGTACGCGTAATTGTGCACTTGAATCTTGCACTAATCGTCCGGTCGACTAATTGCTGGCTCGTTTCGGGTGCATTCCATCGTCACCTGAAGCGGTGTGATGGACGCGTTTCTTAATTTCTTCGCTGGCGATCGAAGGCCGTTCGAAGCCCAAGACCATTTCGGCTAATCGATGAAGCCATTACCGAGTGGAGGATGCGCTCAACATTCCAGCGACGCCAATCGCGCAAGAAGAAGTCGTCGTGACCGATGGACAATAACGACCATGGTCGAGACGATGTTGACATCATAATCAGGAAGTTATCTCCCGGGTTCTGTTTTGTTTTCGGTTACAAGTCGTGTTTACACGACCGTTTTCTAGAGATATTTCATCTGGGGACTTCTGTCTGAGTCACTGGAGACTGTCTACAAGACGATCTCTCATTTCCTAAGCTTTTCAAATGTATTAAGGAAATGCATTTTTTGATAAGCACTATACAAAATTGCAGTACCCTTAGACGATTTATATGACCTCCTGATAAGGAATCATTCTCTTTTCTTTGATAATATGCAGAAGGAATTTAGAAATCGTCATATTTGCAAAAGTTATTAAGATGCTTCAATCTGCTAATGACATGGTAATTGGTAAGTGTTTTGAATGTCAAATTCCTAAGCTTTCTGAATTTCTGTCAGAAGAAATTTAATTCTAAATTACACTTACATTTTCCCTCAGATAATTTATCATCGTAAATAGTAAAAAATTAATTTGCATACCTGAAATTTTAACGTACATTTCCGTGTTGGACCTTCATCCCCCTATGGTTCTATTTCAACCAGCCCATTCCCTTTGTATCCCTAAGCTAACAACCCCTATAAATTCCAAGACTTCTTGGGATGACCACACCATCAAAAAAGTCGAGAAGCAACGTGTTTATGGTCACAGGTCATTCCAATACAAAAGCACAACATTGGAATAGTTTTTTGTAAATTCAACCCTTGTTGATCCCGAATACCTTTTAATTGGGGTTCTCCGATTTGAATGAAGGGGTCAACCGTCCTGACCATCCTGACCAAGGGTCACACCATCGTGGAACAACATGATAATGCCTTCTTACAAGTCCAAACATAAATCTCGACGTAGGGCACTATGTCAGATGACATTTGTCATTTTTGAAACTATGAAGTTTCGCCTTTGGAACAGTCGGACGCTAATAATAATAGCATGTAATCTTCGACCAGTTACAAAGTTGATGCCCCGTGTAATTTTCGAAAAAGGGGCAGTCTGATTGCTCCTTAAATACTTTGTGATTATCGAGTGGACGTTACGTTCGCCACGGGTGACATTAATCACACCCGAATTTTATGTGTCTTGTAGCAAATGAACGGATTACAACGGTTCAAATTAATTGGAAATTCACTTACAAGACGTTCTCGAAGTCCAGCAAACGTAGTGTATTCGTGGTCCACTTTCGTTTTGCTCGGAGAATTGCACAACATCAAAAATCTCGTTTTTTTGTTTTGTGTAATAAACGGCCAAGCTGACCTTAAATTGCAATTAAGTGTCGGCAAACTGTGGGAGAATACTCTCCGAATGCTCTCGAACAAGTTACGTTTTTCATTGCTTCGCACTTAGATCGTGTAATACGCGCACAAATGTGCGCATAAACTGGTCTAAAGTTAAATAAATTTGTGTCTCGGCGTGTTGCGGCTCTCAAATTCAAGAAATTAAACGCAACAAGACGCGTTGACAAGATGTCAAACGTACAGCGAGGCACCTTCGTTTCTTCCTCGTCTCTTCGGGTTGCGGCACAGAATTCGTGATATAATTTATTAGACGCTATTATCATCGGAGCTTGTTCTCTCAAATGATACAGTTAAGAACAGACATGTGTGGCAAGTCGGGCAACAAGAGTCTGAGCAGTCAACATGGAAATGTCTTGTTTTAGTGCCGTTCGGATGTTGGCTTGAAGAATTTCAAGTTTTCTCATCGTTTTGCTGCTTCTCAGAAAGTTTCCGAAAGCCATCCGAAAATGTCTCAATCATTTTGAAAATTACGATGGTATTAATTGCGAAATTAGTATGAAAAAAATTGAAGCGAACATATGGAAATTGCTGGATTCATTGATGTGCAGCCGAATAACGGAAATGGTAATCAATGCACAATACTCGCATATGCAAATAGCAACACTATTGTTGATTGTTAATTGTTGAACTCAAATGAGATTAGCAATGCGATCCTATGGAGACGCGTGGCGCCAAACCAGTTTGAAGTCCCGGTTTCTGGACACTTGCTCCTGCAACCTGTGAACTTGTGCCAAAAGCCCATCACTCTTTGGCTGGCATTAGAAAAAACCGGTACCATCATTGATGGTCGGACACCCAGCAAATATCGATTAATAGATATGTTGCATTAGTATCGTACGGCCTTGACAATTTGACGCCATCAACGTCGTCAACCGAAAACAGAAGCGCATCAAGTCGAGGGTCAGTTCTTCAGATCGGAAATCTAAATGCTTTGTTAATACGTGTACGAACGGTAATTATCATTCGTCTGCGAGCGCCTGGCACAAGCGCCTCGATTATCTCGAGCAAACGAGTCTCGCAGACGAGACTCATCAGCTTTGTGTCACCGAGAAGTGTCTTATCAATAGCTCGTTCGAAAACAATTTGTCCGCAAGATGCGAGCCAGCGCGTGCCAGCTACCACACACAAACACACAGAGAAACGCAGTCGCATGCACAACTCCAATGATGATGATAATTAATGCTTACCAATCGGCATTCCAATCAGATGCGTTCCTCCAAGACGATGATGACTTCCCGCCAACATCATCAGCAGTGGCGACGATGACGATGTTGGCGGCGACAACTCGTGCCCATAATCGCAATCACCAACTGATTTGTAAGGCACTCTTTGTTCCATTTCGACCTTTTTGTTGCCTTTCTCACTTTTAACGCGATCCCTAATACAAATACACCTTTTAAAAAGTTATCACAAAGTACACGAAAAAATAAATTGGAATTATATTAATAACGCGAAAATATAGAAAAATTTGAATTAGTCTTCGAAAATAACAATAAAATTAATAAATCTTAATAAAAGTAACTAATTAAAAAAATAAATAAAAAGTTATGTTGATGTAAATTTTAGTATTACTTCAAGTTATGTTGAACTTCAAAGTTTGAAGTCTAAAGTTTGATCTTTTAGTGATGTGCTTGGTTTGTTAGTCAAGAAACGACTGAAGATGTTATCTTCGTATCTCAGATGCACCTCTTCAGAGATGATCCCCATGAAGCTTTTGCACCTCCCATTTGGTTCATTTGCATTTTTAATGAAACCGAAACACTGGTCTGAATATCCAAGTTGGAGAAGGATGACTAAAGGTAGGGCGAAACTGTGCTGAAAATTTGGATCATATCCCTTTTGGAAAAGAGTGGTGGAAAGGGTTAAACCCTTTTAATTCGTTTAGCCCACCGTGGGGCTTGTTTTTCATGTTGTTTTTAAGTCAGAATTCCACCCAGGATTTTGGTATCATAAAAAAGACCCCAAGGTTTTTTGCATTTGCTGATACCTTTAGTAATAAACAATTAATATCAATAGAATTTGAAGATCCAAAATGGTTCAATATGAGATTTTTGAGTTTATTATTGATTCTATGTTCAATGACTCTAGATATTGGTTCCTGGTCATTACCAAATTTGGAGGTATCCAAAAAAGACTTGAAGGTATTGACGTCACAAAAGACAGGATGATAATTAAGAACAACCTCCAGAATTCCGTTACTAACAGTAACGTCCAAAACGGCCAGAAAAACCGCCAAAAACTTGTTGAAATTTTATATCATAAAAGAGCGCAAAAAACAAACGTCTTTAATTTAACGGTTCGTCCATCCCAAATGTGTACTTGAATAAAATAATTTTAGCTTGTCAGGTCAGCCAAGATTGCACCAAAGAAAATCCATGGTGACCGTTGGACAAATAAAAATTGGTGCAACCAATTTCTCACGATGTGCAGGTATCGGCTACCCATTGACCATCGGCCACAATCTGTCCATCCAGGTACCAATCCTTTCTGCCCTTCCTCGGCCCGAAAGCGAAAATCCGCGCAACTTTCTCACAAGTCGCAATTACCTGCGATCCACTAAACTCCAATTGAATAACTAGAGTACAACGGACGCGCCAAAAAAATGGTCAATGGTCAATGAATTTGATAGCCGCGCGGAACGAAAGGGCGAAGAAATTGGACTGTTCTGGACTACCTGCTGACCTTCCCATTCCGGGAGTGCGTTGCCCAGTAAGGACCGTCAAAGAAAAATGGGTGCGCTACCTGCCTACACAAATGTCCCGGTCTTGACCTTTTCAACGTGACCTAATTTAAATATTACGGCGTTCCATTCTCCACTTTTGATCCTCTTTACTTGAACTTATTCTTGATTACGTGTTCAGCTGAATGGTCATTTCTACCTAGACCGGGACGCGATACTTTGCACCCTTTCTTTGCGTTTTCTTTGTATTGCCTTGTACTTTGGGCAGTTGGACGTGGAACGGCCGATGGTCATAGACATCCAGGTCATTTTCCTTCGTCAAGGGATAAGCATGGACCACTGGCCGTTTTTGAATGAGGTATAACGGTGTAAAAAAATAGGTCAGTTGAGAACTATCAATGGAATGGATATTTTAGTGGAGTAGAGGTAGTTGGAGGATATTTGCATTGTTTGGTCTAATGGGCAGAAAAGGTAACCGTTGGAAAACCGTTCCCAAGAGTTGGTCACTAATAGTCCGATGCTACCTGAGTATTCTCAGAGTGGGAACAATAATAAATAGATCATGCATGATTTGGGTTATAGGATTTGTTGATTCCCAGAACATCAAAGATGTCATTTTATCATCTTACTGCAAGTTTTGGTTTTTGCCCATTGAATTGGTCTTACTATACAAAACTTGGGATTTGTAAATCCCAGATCCAAATTTCTAATTCCTGCTAGTTCTATCATCATTTGCAAGAACAATTGCACTAAGGCTTGAATCGTAAGAAGAGAGAATTATGGGAAGTGACTATCACAGAGATCAATTTCATTTTTATCGAATATTTACCCAGACCGTGTGCCATTCAACGCCATGTCTGGCAGATTAGGTTGAAATACCAGCAAATAAATAATAATTACTCATAATTATCATCGGTACGGCGTAATCAGGCATCGAATGCTGACACTGTCATCGATGGTGTTTAGCCTAAAGTTACCTGATTACTGGAAACATTCATTGTCATACCTCTCATTGATACTCTCATTTTTGCGCTATCATTCGCGCGCAAGATATTTGAGCATAATTATCGAATGACGGATTTGATTGCTGATTGCAAAGCATTCGACACGTGGAATCAAAATTCGCCTATCAGTTGTCATAAATATTCTGTTATCTGAATGTGCCTTACTTCATTTACTCCCCAGTTCTGCATTTACATAATTAGACCTTTTTTCGTTCTAGAATCGTAGAATTTATGTTTCCTTCGGATGCGGATGGCGCATGGAAAAATACATTGTCTTATCGCTGGAATCAATAAGCAGAGAACCGTATTGTCCAATGTCCAATGGCGGTGCTATCAAGATGGTGAAATGGTTATTAATTAACTATTCATCGATTCCAGCTCTGGCGCTATTGTTTCAGGAGCGCTCATTATAAATTTAAATCATTTGCGCGGATACGTTTAATGCTAATAATGAGAAAAACCAATATTTGTCGTCGTCTGCAGTCCCGGATCGTCGTCTGCCGGTGTGCTCTCTGCAAATGATCTTTAATCTTTTGACCCGTTCGCCCAACTCGACCGTATTTAATACGAATGCGCTATGAAGCGTAATCGGGAGTCATATCGAATGCGAAGAAATGCCATCAGATTACAATCGATTCCACATAAATGTTGAATTGTCGCGTGTTACCTCTTTACATCATTTGATCCCTTTGCAGCTCGTTTTTCGGAAGGATCAAAAAACGAACAAATTATGCGAAAATTAGAATTTAAATGATCTGAATGAGATAGATACATCTGATAAGGATAAGATAATTTCATAGTGACCAGTATATCTGATGTTGTTGTTATGGATGAAACTGCGCCATTTCCATGCAGACAACAATTGCGAAAAAGAAATTTCCCATACTGGAGTATATTTCTGGCATTCGCGGGCAAAACAAATGCGCTAATCACTTATTATGCATGTCTGTGTGGGACGAAAACAATATTTTTCACGTTTACCTGGTCGACAATATCGGTTTATCAGGATGACGCTCAATCGACTAGACTGACGGCTGAAATCCGCTCGCATTCATTGGCAGGTTCGACATTCGTGCATGCATTTTGTCAATAATGAATATTTATGTTGTCTCCTCGATTCGTGCCTGTGTCGTCAATAATGAGAAAACTCCGAGAAAACGCGTTCGTATGCTAATCACCGAAGATAACACCACAGGACATAATATTTTGCCCATGCACCAAATATATTCAGAATTGTAGTTGAAAAATTAAGATGTTTGATGGCCAATATCAGTACGTTCCTATTATGATAATATTCATATGAATATGAGTAATTTTACGAAATAACATTCCGTATAATAGTCGTTAATATTAATGGAATCTTTTCCTTACTCGTATTAATAGGATCGTTCTTGCATTCAAGGATAATACGTTATCATTTGGTCGTTTATGTCTATAGCTAATACTAAGCATTCGTCTATCTATCGCTAGAAGTATGCAACGTTGATAGCAAATAATTGTAGCAAGCAGCGAAAATATTTTGTTTCATATTGCGACAACAAGAAAATTATAATTGCTATTACAATGTTTGATAACACCTTGGTCCCTAATTAAGCAATCCTTAACTTATTTGATAAGCCATCTATTTTCTAATTTGCTAAAATTATAATTTCGATTAATATCTTAATAATTACATAATTAATTTCCTACCCTGTTTTTTTCTAAGGATATATGAGCACTATTGATAGTTCAATACTCTGAAAAAGTATTGGAATTGAAAATGAAAAAATGGATATTTTTGCATATGCGTCTCAGAAATTTCACAATTCATGCTCAACTCGAGCGATATTTCGCTGGGATTTTTTACGTTTCCACGTAAAAACGCAAGTCGCAATAAGCGAAGCGCCTTATCAGAGGCACATTAATTATTTCGACTTCGACTGGATTCGGATACGAATCGCTGCCTTTTTCTTATCAGAGGACGTCCTGTTCTGTGTCGCACGCACACACACATGCTCAAACCAGAGGAAAACAACAGGAACACACAGACACACTCCCATAAGTAACGAGCACCTATCGCTCACTTATTAAGAGTCATTCACTTTTGAGCGCATTATTTACATATTAATCCTCCTTTAACAAATATAGGCATTTAGTGGGCAAGATAGAGAGGAATTTCAGAGAGAGACCGCGGGAACGAATGACGTATGGAGCAAGGAGTTGAAATCGCTTTTCTGTCGAAATGTATTCGCTTGATTGTAAACAAAAACGTTGATTAAGTTTCAATGCTATCAATTTACCATTGTTTTACGTGCGGACATCAGAATGCATGTAGACTCGTTTACTGATGGTATGAAAATCGCAGCAATATGATAACTGATACATGATATCAATGATACTTTACTGTTATCTATAGCTAGTTATTTCTTAGTTGATTCTTAAAAATTATTGACCAGTAATATTGCTTTTTACAAATTTCTGCATCCAGAATCAAAATGAACCCAAAATGTCAGAAACCGACCCTGAGGATAAAATCGTGGTCTTTCCTCGAATTAACACATTGAGAACGCGTCGTGCAGAATTTACGATCGCAATAAACGACTCTCATTCGCCAATAGAAAATCATGAGCATGTTGCTATTGATTGTGCACACCGTCGACTTATCCATAAAAATATTCATGATCGCAAAGTTTGCGCGACATCGGTCGGCTCGGCTACTATAATTTCAGCTCGAAATGCAAATATTGCACGAGATAACACTACTATTTTAATGCCTCCCACGGGCACGACGAATTAGAGAGGGACGCGCATCGCATTTGCGTGTGTACATGCATGAATGTTCGCTTTTTTTTGTTCAACTCCTCTCTCTGCGCTGCCATGTTGTCCGACAGTCGTCGGTGCTGTCATTGCCGATGTTCGTATGGGAGTCGAAACGAGAATTCATTTCGATGAATAGTTATCACCGGTAATTACGTCGCTCGCGCGCGCTCTGCTCTTCGCGTCTGAGTCAGCGCTTATCACGGTGCGCGTCGTGCTCGTTACTACTACAGGTGATAAACGTTTCCATCATATGCATGCGGGCTTTCCTGATAAACGCAAACGTACAAACGCGACGCTCCAGGCATCATAATCAATGCGCACGGCGGAACGACCACGAAAAAGGACAAGCGCGCAAACAAAGAACCCATAATCATTGACTTTTCAGCGTTGTTTTCCTCATTTCATCGCTTATTGTTTAGTCTGAAGCAACGAGACTAATACATCTTCTAACCGTTTGTTCATAATCTATATAAGATTAATTTTGAAGATGAAGTTAAAATTCACCAGAATATAGGAATATTTCGGGGTCCTACAACGACTATTACCATTCTTAATTTTCAGGTAGCCCATATTTCAAGTTCGAGTATTTCTGATTCCCGTGCGAATTCGGGACCATAACCATTGTTATTTTTTCGCCAAAATATGGTAAATGCCATTTGAATCATCCAAATCGGTCCATTAGTTTCGGAGATATGAAAATTTTTGCAAACTCGAGCGATTTTAAGAATTTCCTATCACTTTTTTCGCTACAAACTTTTTTTTCGAATTTTTTCTTCGAACGCGATTTCTGCTCTCTCCATGGCCAAAAGGGCATGAACCTATAGATTTTTGGAAAGTGCTCATCAAGATCTACAAAATGTTTTTACCTTTAGTTTATTCGGTTTTACTGTTTAAAAGTTATACGCAGTTAAAGGAGCGAAAAAAAGCGAAAATTTTGCATTTTTAGGACCCTATTTTTCAAGTTCGGATATTTCCGAATCCCGCAGGATCTTGGGGCCATGACAAATGTTATTTTTTCGTCAAAATAGGATAAATGCCCTTTGAATCAGCCAAATCGGTCCATTAGTTTCGGAGATATGAAAATTTTTGCAAACTCGAGCGATTTTAAGAATTTCCTATCACTTTTTTCGCTACAAACTTTTTTTTCAAAATTTTTCTTCGAACGCGTTTTCTGGTCTCCCTATGACCAAATGGGCATGAACCCACAGATTTTTGGAAAGTGCTTGTCAAGATCTACAAAATGTTTCTAACTTTAGTTTAATTGGTATTACGGCTTAAAAGTTATACGCAGTTAAAGGAGCGAAAAAAAGCGAAAATTTTGCATTTTTAGGACCCCATTTTTCATGTTCGGATATTTCTGAATTCCGCAGGGTCTCGGGACCATGAGCAATGTTATTTTT
>JARJDZ010005034.1:0-20962 GCA_030264555.1 Aleochara sp. GC000083 | reverse complement strand
AATAAGAAACATATTATGACATACATTATAACATATTGTATTTATAGAAATAAATTGTTAAAACAATACCTTAAGAGGCTGCTGCAGGAGCCCATTCACCTGAAGATGCTTTCCAGATGCCCCTGGCATGTTGAAGTTGTCCATATGTGTCAAGAAGACAGCATGCATGTGTGGATGAATCTAAAATAAGAAACATTATGATGTACATTATAACATATTGTATTTATAGAAATAAATTGTTAAAACAGTACCTTAAGAGACTGATGCAGGACCCCATATGCTTGGAGAAGCTTTCCAGATGGGCCTGGCTTGTTAAAGTTATCCATATGTGTCAAGGAGATTGCATGCATGCATGGATGAATCTGAAACAAGAAGCATTATGACATATATTATAACATATTGTATTTATAGTATAAAATTCACAACAAAGTATTCATCCAACACAATATCATGTTACATCTAGTTCTGCTGGAACAAAAACTCACCTGCTGAAACGAATAATGCAAAACACAAAACACAGTTTATGAACAACCACTTTTGGCGACGGTGTACTACAAACTGCGGCTTCACGCATGCAAATTCGACGACCGACTGAGACGTAAACATCCAAAAACCAGCGGAACCGATAAAACTCAACCGATCACGCGACGGATTGATGAATAAACAAAATCAAAAAAATGATACTCAGACGGTAAATTTGGAAATGTCTAACCGGAAATAAAAAGGATATTAATTATCCTGCAAGAACATGAAAAACAAAGGGAATTAAATTGCCTACAAGCCCAGCTTTTAATGATTAATATCGGACAAGTGGTTCGGAAAATATAAGCGAAAATGTACAGAACTGAACAATTAATTGCAACTTTTCCGAATTCAAATCCGAAAAAAAGTATATTTCTCTTTGGAAAATTAAATAATACTATCCCGGAGATGCTAGAGAATTTAATTGCCTATAAGCCTAACTTTCAGTCTTTACGATCGGACAATTGGTTCCAGAAATATAACCGAAAATGTACAAACTGAGCAAAAAAATTGCCACTTTTTTGAATTCAAACCCAGAAAAAGTATATTTCCCGTTGAAAAATTAAATGAAGCTATCCAGAAAATAATAGGGAATTTTATTGCCTGCAAGCCTCACTTCTAGTCGTGGAGTGAGAAGACTCTGGAGTTAACATGACCTTCAAAAATCGGCGCGGTCAAACGACCATAAAATGGTTATATTTTGGATATAAGTCAGTAGCGTCGGTACTATGGGAAAAATTNCAGTATTAACATCGGACAAGTGGTTCGGGAAATATAAGCGAAAATGTACAGAACTGCACAAAAAAATTGCAACTTTTCCGAATTCAAACCCGGAAAAATCATACTTCCCGTTGGAAAATTAAATCAAACTATCCCGGAAATGATAGGGAATTCAATTGCCTACAAGCCTGACTTTTCATCACTACAATTGAACAATTGGTTCGCGAAATACAACAAAATGTGCGGAACTAAACAAAAAAAATTGCAACTTTTCCGAATTCAAACCCTAAAAATGCATAATTCATTACAAATGAATTAGTAAATGGCACATACAACAATTAAGATTCATCAAATGCATTTGTGGAAATAGTCAAATACATTAAATGCTCCAACGTAGGAGTAATAACTGAATATTTTTGAATAGGGAGAATATTAACACCAAGTTTTATCATATTCTCAACATTCTCGATGGGCATGTACGTACGTGGTACATGATAAACAATTGTTGAATCCGAACGACTAATAAAGTTAGCGTTTGGAAAATATGTCTTCATGAATATGTGAATCGATGAGGCCGCATCATTATTATCTATGGCAGACAGATTGCTGAGATTTAAAATAATATATACGCCATTAAGAAACTTCTCTTTGAGATGCTCCTTACTCCCATAATACTTCATATTGCTCGCATGCAATATACACAGATTATTACTAATTTCAGCATCATCAACTGAATGTGTTGTGAAAAAGATGGTACCGTCAATGCCCTTCAATTCTGCAAACACTTGTATCAACCTTTGACGATTTGCAATATCCAGAGTAGCAAACGGCGAATCAAAGACAAGAATGTGTGGAAGTCCCACGAGTGCTAAACAATTGATGAATTGCTGACGATATCCATGACTTAATTTCCATAAATTCATGCGCATTTTGCATTTGAAGCCAAACTTTAGACAAAGCTTGGCAGTAATTTTCTTTAGGTCTTCCTGCAGATAGCCACGGAGCATAAGAACAACGCTCAGAAATTCGGTGGTGGTCAGATTCATTTTAAGTACAGATTCATTCGGTGTGAATCCATACAAGTTCCACATTTCCATTGGTCTACTCTGAATATTCGAGCCCAAAATGTACGCGTATCCCTCACGCATTCTCTTCTCACTTATTAACAACTGTACAGTTGTACTCAATCCCGACCCATTAGATCCAACCAACGCGAAGATTTGTCCTGAATTTACATACAAATTGAGACCATTAAGAATCAATTTTTGGCGATGCCAATAGGTCAAATCCTTTGCAACAATATCATGTTTGAGAATATTGAAAGCATTCAATTTCCTAACTTCACTCTTAATTATTTGAACGTCCGAATCTTCGTTGGACTCATCGTAGTGATGTTTCGATCTTAGACACATGCAGCAATCTTCGAAAATGTTGGCCTCCCATAAAACAATCATGAGGATATCCAAAATTGCGGAGAGAATTAAGAGGATCAAAATGGTCGTTATACCAGGTAAATCGAGCAAGAAGTATCGTCTTGTTACATCTGCATAGAATGTAATTATTATTTGAAAAATGACAATGGAATATGATTTACCACAACAAGAAGATGCTCGAGAACAAATCGAATCTAAGCAGTACTTTCTTTGATGTAAATCCCAATTATCCATATTTCCATTTGTCACATATTCTTTACATTTATCATATCCTTGTTGGCAAGTAACAAGGCGAATATTTTCTTTGACCAAGTTTCGGACAGCTTCATGAAACGCATAGAATGGAAACAAGAAGAACATTAACGGTTGAATGGTCGCCATATTGGATCTTGCATTTGGATTTTCATCAAACCATTTACTAATCAAATCTTGATTCATTCCAAATGGAATTATCACACCTACCAAACAATAACTTTCAGAAAATTACCAATTGGATTCATTAAATTTACCTGTATTAATATTGATAGCTAATAGCAACAAATATGATAACGTTGGCGCCATATTGAATTGTGCCAGAAGATAAATGAAGGTGTGCCATTTAACACCAAAGATTAATAAAAGCAACAATAGTTTACCAATAATGCTTATAGAAGCCATGAAGACAAAACACCAAATTGTCAACAAAATAATGGCGATGATAATTGCAATCAAATACAAAACATAGTCCCAGACAAACGAGGTGAACCAATAACGAAAAATTCCAGCTCCATTTTCAAGAAGATAATGTTTAAACATAGAGCGTTTTTCCAATGAATACTTGATGAGTGTACATGAGCAAAAAATCGCCAAACCCAATGTTAAGGAAATTGCAACATCATTTGCAAAATATCCAACTTCAATATCTTCATCCATTAACTAAAAATAGTTTACTTACTGTAGCAAATATATAGTAACTTCTTAGAACTTACATATTGGCTTATACCAGATGTCAAAGGTTGAAATACAAATTTTGGACTCACTAAGACCTCATTTCCTTTTCCAAGAAATGTTGCGGTAGCTTGAGCTAACAATCCGCGACAAATTGCGGCAGAATGTGAAATATATCCATTGAAGAAAATTTTGGCATCATTCAATGTTAAGTTAAACATACAGATAACATTGACTTTATTCATGGGATCTTCCAGAATTAAGTCGCTGAAGATCTCTTCTAGATTCTTCCCACTGGAAAAATCCACTTCGGTCATTCTTCCGGACGACTTGAAGATTGCTTGGAAATTTCTGAATGTCCGAACGGATAATTCGTTGGTCACATCTGCATCTGGATTTTCGCAGGTACAAATAATTTTGGCATTCGGCATGGAGTCAATGTTCAACGACAAAGGAGAAGCTTCAAAGTCCATTTGATGCGATAAATAAAAGCAAAGACCAGAGAGAAGTATAATTGATGGTGCCAAAATTAGAAGGATGTAAAGGAAGAGTCTGGTTTTGAAAAAGTAGAAATTCTTCAGGAATAATGCAAGGTATCGGTTGCAAGATAAAGAGGATCCAACGAGGACGTCGTATTCAAAAATCGATTCTACAAGATTATGATTATTTCCAGAAATTCCAAGAAATATTTGGGACTTACGTAAAGGAATATTTGTTGATTCGAAACTAGTAGCTGTAGCTCTACAAAAAGAACTAAATAATCATCAACGTTGAAAAAAAGAACTGAAATATACCTTAGAAACAAATCTTCGATGGTCGGAATTTTAATTTCACTCCATATTAAGTTCAACTCGATTTTATGGTATTGCAAAAATGCAACGATCTTCCGTAGATTACCCATGTCTAATTCATTACTGGACAAAGTCAAAATATTTCCGGAAATACTCCTGATTCTCACTTCCGTCTCGCAGGATGCAGAAATATACTGCATGATGTGAAGAGGACTTGCATTTTCCTCCAACTCACAAACAATAGTTGGGCAAAGATTCAATCGATTTGATAAATATTCATAAGAGCCTGAATGAAGAATCCTCTTGTTGTGAAGAATAAGCAAACGATCTGCACATGCAGCAGCTTCCTTCATGTTGTGAGTGACGAAAACAATTGTTGTACCTCAAGAAGATAAATTAACAAATATTTCAATTTATCATTAATTACTCACTTAATTTTCGCAAGTTAATTAATTTCCACACTTTAAGTTTGCCAGCGTTGTCCAAATCTTTAGTGGGATCATCCAAAAGTACCAATTTCGGTTGACACGTGAAAGCCATTGCAACAGCCACAAGAATTTGTACACCTCTACTGACGTTTTTAAAAATCTTATCCCGATGATCTCGGATACCAAAAAAATCCAAGTAAAAATCAGCTTCCTCCATGGCTTTAGCCACTTCGTAGCCTTTAAGAGTGGCGCACAAGGTGAGATTTTCATGTAAAGTGAGCCACTTAAAAGCCACAGCTTTGCATGGACAATACCCAACGTAATTCAGGCATTTTTGTAAATTATCGATGGGTTTATTCCAAAGAAACAGCTTTCCACGTGTCAACCCCAAACGTCCAGTAAGCAACGACAAAAATGTGGTTTTACCAGCCCCATTCAGTCCCATCAAAGCTGTGACTTCATTGGAGTAGATATCAATCGAGATGTCTTGAAGAACCACGTGGTGAGGCTTATACGCCACAGAGACATTACGAAATTGAATGAGACTTTCGGTTGCACCCAAAGGTACCTGGATATCACCCTTGTAGCTCTTCCCAGACCCAGAGGAGTCACGTGGAGATGTCTTCTTCGTGTACGAAATCATCCAAGTCGAATACAACTCGGAGATGATGGTGCACAAAATAAAGATGGCGGATTGCACCAAAAGAATTACCAAGGGAACATAAAGTGGTTGCGAAGTCAATGTTCGAATGTTGGTTAATGAAGCTAGGGCTAAGGTCACATCATAATGTTCTGCAATGAGGATGAGTTCCAACGCCATTGCCATTGCAACATTCGGGAAGATCAATGCGTAAATAATCGGGATGGCCGAAGATGTAAGGCTGCAGGTATGGGTGAACAAAATATATGGTAGAAGTCCAATGGATAAGAAGACCACTGATGTTAAAGTGGCGTTGAGAGCCATGGTGAAGAAGCTTTGCATCATAGTTGCAAAAAGCAGCATATTGATACTAAGCAGAATTAGTAACAATGATAGGTAACAAGAAGATGACCAAGGAAGGATGATTATGTGACATATGGGTATCCATTTGAGGAAGAGCAGAATGATTAGAGATGTTATGAAAGATATCATTAAACCGATGAAGCACCAGGCGCAGAGGTTTGCTATGTCGAGGACACCAGTTGTCATCAAATGATACTACAAAGAAGATGTAAATATTTGAGTACATACATACTGCAATGGTCCAACCTTAATTTCAGTTTCTTTCTCGTGTGCCATCACAGATACCATGTACCCAACGATGACAATGAAGCAACAGCTGATGTAGATATGTAGGATTAGACGTAATGTTGCCAAGAATGGATCATGATACTGTTCGTCAACTGGTAAACCTTGCATGAAGACTTCACTGATGTGAATGAAGCCACCATCATCCTCTAAATTCTCCTCATACACTTCTTTGTCAAATTTCCCATCAATGGTCCATTTTCGTTCGAGATAGATGTAATTCTGAACCATTTCGCTTAAAATATGGAAGATACCCAACCATCCTTCCTCAAGATAATCTAACAATGCCACAAAACAACTACTTTTAATACCAAAATAAAAGTTATAAGTTAAAGTTACCAGGAAATCCAGTAAAAACTTCTTGACCAGATTCAATCATAGAGATACCTTTAACACCTTGAAGATCAGTTCGCCATGTTGTGAATTTATGATCTTTGTGTGGATGCTTCAATTCCATTGGCATTCGGAAAACGAACGTTACATCTGATGGTAGAAATTCCCCAGTGGTTATAGACCCGCCATCTTGGATTTCTAATCCTGCAAGGAACCTTCCAGCAGTTAGATATTGCAAATTCACATCGTCGAGATTTGCGATGAAATCTTTAGTTATTAGGGCTTGTAGAGCATAATTTATGTACATGTCACCAGACATTGTGTTCTTGAACATGCGAGACATGTAATTCATTTGCGATATATTTGGAGCAAGCACAATGATATTATTCCTAGAAAGATTTAATTATTGGATTTTCCCTACTTGAAAGTAATCTCACGTGGAAATGATGTCTTCAAAATTATCTAAGACATTGAACGGCTTGTAAGTCATCCCAGGAATTTTAAACGGATGAGGACTAGTGCATCTCAAGATGGCGAGGATCAAACCACCCAAGATGGGTGTAATCAACAGAAAGATGCTGAAGTACCAATAACGACGCAGCACAATGAGATTCTTCCATGTCAAGAAGAGGAATTGTCGACAACCAATATGCATGACTGAATTATTGGACCACAAATGAGAGCCATTTGAAGTTTAGATAATAAACATGATTTGTTGCTTTGGTTACCAGTCAAATATAAACATTTTATGACAAATGATGTCTTCAGACGCTGCTTTAACTGCGTATAACTTTTGCACGGTTGGAGCCATTGTATCAAATGCACCATCAAATTATGGGTTTTCATGAACACTTTCCCAAAAATGTATTGGTAGAAAGTTTTTGACGCAGATTAAGGCCTAAATAGCATTGCAGAAAGATAGTATTTTTCACGAGGAACTCAGAAAGCGCTTTTTTGGCATCCTAGCTCCACTAGAACCGGAGATATAGCCATTTGAAGATCCACAAACGCACCACGCGGGTGCAGGAGGACACGTGTGGGTGGGTGGCAGGTGCACACGTGAGGACACCTGGCCAGGTGGGTGGCTGAGCCACGTGGAAAATCCACGTGGCCCGCCAGGTGGCAAACCCACGTGGTAGGGCACGTGTGGCGGAAAAACCAAAATGAAATTCTTAAAATCGCTAGAGTTTTCAAAAATTTTCATATCTCCGAAACTATTCGAGCGATTTGGATGATTCGAACGGAATTTATAGTATTTTGACGAGAAAATAACATTGGTCATGGTCCCGAAACTCTGCGGGAATCAGAAATACCCGAACCAGAAAAATGGGGCCCTAAAAATGCAAAATTTTCGCTTTTTTTCGCGTCTTTAACCGCGTATAACTTTTAAACGGTTGGACCAAATAAACTAAAGTTGGAACCAAATTGTAGATCTTGACGAGCACTTTCCAAAAATGTATGGGTTCATGTCCTTTTGGTCATGGGGAGCGCAGAAATCGTATTTGAAGAAAAAATTGGAAAAAAAAGTTTGTAGCGATAAAAACGATAGGAAATTCTTAAAATCGCTGGAGTTTTCAAAAATTTTCATATCTCCGAAACTAATGGACCGATCTGGATGATTCAAAGGGCATTAATAGTATTTTGACGAAAAAATAACATTGGTCATGGTCCCGAATTCGTGCGGGCCCCAGAAATACCCGAACCTGACAAATGAGGTTCGAAAAATGCAAAATTTTCGCTTTTTTTCGCTCTTTTAACTGCGTATCACTTTTACACCATTGGACCAATTAAACNCGATTTGGATGATTCAAACGGCATTTACCATATTTTGACGAAAAAATAACATTGGTCATGGTCCCGAATTCGTGCGGGCCCCAGAAATACCCGAACCTGAAAAATGAGGTTCGAAAAATGCAAAATTTTCGCTTTTTTTCGCTCTTTTAACTGCGTATAACTTTTAAACCATTGGACCAATTAAACAATAGTTAGAAGCAAATTGTAGATCTCGATGAGCACTTTCCAAAAATGTTTGGGTTCATGCTCTTCAGGCCATGAGCAGAGCAGAAATCGCGTTCGAAAAAAAAAATTGAAAAAAAAGTTTGTAGCGTAAAAAACGATATGAAATTCTTAAAATCGCTCGAGTTTTCAAAAATTTTCATATTTCCGAAACTACTGGACCGATTTGGATGATTCAAAGTGCATTTACCATATTTTGACAAAAAATAACATTGGTCATAGTCTCCAATCTGTGCGGAAATCGGAAATATCCGAACTTGCAAAATGCGGTATTTAGAAATGCAAAATTTTCGATTTTCTTATGCGATAGCAAATTGTTTGTTCTGTAGAACTTATTTTTGATAATTGAAAGGGCATTTTTCCAACATAGCCTGAAAACCAAGAAAACCATGAAACAAATAAATACCTGAACTTTCATTCAGTGTTTCATTATATATACGCATATATTATTTTGTTACTGTGAGAGTCTGAATTTTTTTCTTGAAAATATCATCCATTATCAAAGTCCACGGTCTGTACCATAAATATTCAATTAGATTTTTTATATACTATTAGAGTCGACTCGTATTTGCATATTTATCTCACAACGAGATCGTGCACTGGCAGGAGTTGTAATTACAGGTGGTCGATTAACATTTAAACACCGACCCCATTATGATGCGGCCAAGCGAAGAGAAATCGTACATTTTCAGCCAACCCGCATACAACGACGACGTCGACGACGAGTCCTATCTATTTCCGTTTGGACCCAACTACTAAAATGTGTACCGAAGATAATAACGCCGACATTGGTACACCAGCAAAACGCCATTTCCCAGCCATCCTCACAACTCTTCACATACAAATACCCCATCCTGGAAGTGTAGTCAGCAGCCTCCCAAACTACGAGTAAACATGTAGAAAACCTTAAAGTTTATTACAACGAGCCAATCGAACAAATAAACAACTTTGACCCGAATCGCCGTCAGGGCTTCCATTGCATTACATCCAGCCGAGAGCTCCATGTATCTATATAGTTTTATACAGGAGCATCTATGTTATCTTAATGGACGCCGCACCGGAAGTAATCCTGCGACGATAATTAAATAAGCACATACAGATTAGAAGTTCGCCCGCAACCAACCGCACGACCCTATGCTAAACTGCAAGCAAGATGTCAATTGTTGTAAATAATTAATAACGTGGAGTGAAATTTCTCACACGAGCTCGGTTAACTTTTCGGATACATCGCATAGTTAACCGGAAGTGAACTCCTCCATACGCTGGCGTGCGGTTTGGCCTCCCACCGATTTGCTCTGCACGGTGGTGATCCACCCGTTCGGGTCGTCTCATAGATTGTTCACCAGTTTAGTCTATTGTCCTCCATCTCCCATTTTTCAGCCGGTGGGGGCGGCAGCGCCGAACACACATAGTTCGAGCCCGCTGGCACTGGAAAGTTAATTTGAATTCCAAGACTGTCGTGTAAATCTGCGGATCGTAGGAATCGAGTGTCCCTCGGGAGCGCCTAAATTTCCTCCTTGGCCCGCGCACGCCGCGCGACATTTCGGACGTGTGCCCGTGTTTGTGTGTGTGCTGAAGTGTGGTTTGTGGGGCACGTGATACGTCCTCCTTTTGCTGCCGCAGCCGCCTCTTTGTGCCCCTTAAGTCGCGCTGCATGCTTCGCCGTGCATTGTTTAAAGGGCTTCTTGGCAATTAGCCGCGAAATGGTTATCATACTCCTTCCGGGGTGTATGTGAAGGCATGTACCCTTTGGGGGCGGCCGCGAACTGGGGACATGTTTCCTCGAAACGCGTTAAACTACAAGAATACATTATGTTATTTTACGCCCAGGAGCTTCAAGTATATATAGTAATTACTTCCGGAAATATGTTTATGACCTGTGGGTGTTTATAGAATTTCTGATTGAGTGGCACAGCTCATAAAATTCTTATCTTTATTTGCTTGCATAATTTTCGTTTATGCGTCAAAATTTCCAAAATCCATACCTGTAATTTTCTGTTTATTTGGTGTTTATTTCTACTGTTTATATTTCTACCTTGTCAGTAGTTTGGACAGTGAGAGTCAACGCATGGAGTCTTATCAAAATATTGAGGGTCAAACGTACTATACGGTAATAAATTGTTCATTCAGTACAGTTAGTTTTAGTTCATGGTGTTTTCAGGAATTGTTTTCGTAACTACAGCGATTAAATTTGTAAGTCAATTTATTATACATTTTTACTTTCTTGTTACACCGTGAAATTTTCCTCGAAAGTTGATTTCTATGCATGGTTTCAGAGAAATTCATGACTATATCACGTTTCATTTGTTTGTGGATACGATTGCAACATTGTATAGAAAATCCACGTATTATCCATTGGTCGATTTGCCGCCCCCAGCTGAAGTTGGAAAGCCTGGCACATGAACAAATACAAAAACAAATTTTAGTATCATCGCCGGAACAATAAATTACTTAAAGCTTGTTCGCTCGCTCGTTCGATTTACGCATTTGCCGCCGCCATGCGTAAACGGTTTATGGTTATGTTATGAGCCGGGGGCGGCAATAGAGGCACCGATGGACGCACGCAGTAGGTGATCCCCGAGTAATAACAATGTTAGTGAACTAAACGCGCGGTAATACCTTACATGGTTACATTATAATATAGGTGAATATAAAGCCGGGCATTATAAGATAGATAAAACGGGAAAGAAGGTAAGGACTCACGTTGGCGGTCGTGGCGGCCGTCGTGCGAACATAAATGCTGGTATTAGTGTCTAGTTGTGAACCGAAGGGTCGTATAAAACCGAAAATACTTTCGTGTAATCATCCGGCAGGATTACACGTTTCTAATTATCCAGGACATATATTAGGGTGTGTTACGCGATAACTTAATTAATTAATGCCTTCCCTTATCTATGAGTTATGATTGTCGGTGGTGTACGAAATGAGGGCGTGTAAAACTGACCCGTTTATAATCACCATAAGTCCCATAGAGGCGGCACATATTACACACTCTATCCGTGCGAATTCTACCTAGAAGTATATAGTGGACCTTGGTTTAGTTGCAAGTACTTATTATATGTCGTTAAGATTAGATATGTCTTCATTTGTAATTTTATTCAATGAGAAATTTGCTTCCTGTCCGTTTTTATAATTGTTCTTTTTTGTTTCAGGTGTCGATCATGCATGGGAAAATTGGGCCATTGTTAATCTAAGAAACACTGCAACATACAGCACGTAAGACTATACACAGATTTGAGTCGAATCTACCAGGATATTGTTTATCTCACATTATTTTTTAATTAATTAATAAAAAATATCTTCATTTTTAGGTGCTGTTCAGGATCATCTGGATCATAGGATCGGTATACAATGCAAAAAATCTCCCCACCAGGTAATTAAAAGTTTTCTGTCAATGTTGTAAAAATGTATGTAGGTTAATATACTTGATGATGACCGACCGAGAGAGCAATGCATGCACAGGTGAAGCATGAACTTTTATCTAATTGCTAATTAACTAAGTTATAAAGCCAGCGAGTTATACCGCTTGAGGTGGTTTGAAACGAAGTTTCGGAGGTTCAAGTTTAAGAAATATGTTATCTCATTAATTCCATCCCAATGAACCACCTGTACAAATATTAGCAAACAGGAATTTTTAATATTTAATGCATTAAAATTTACATTAGGGAGCACATTAATTCTTGGGTTGGTAATTATTTATAATATTAGAAATTTGCACAAAATCAGAAGTGAAAGAAATAATGAAATTCAAGTGAATTTTTAAGTAGAATTAACAGAATTATTTTGGTTTGAAAATCGAATACGAACAAATTTGAAAAAAATTGCTTTGGCTCCTGAATCTTCAAAACTCCTGCAAAACTCATTCACCTGAAATGAAAGTTGAGTGAACGTTCGACGAATGGCAGGCGAACACATTAAGCGAAGAAGCGGAAAAGAAGCATTCTAGATGGATGGCGCGCATTTTTAACTTTCAAATAGCTCGTTTGTATTACACGATCAGTAAGCATTTGCGCATCACTTGAAGCGTAATATACCGCGAGTTGATAACGCTGGCGCGATGGCCGATGATTCTTCTCCGGTTTGGGGCGGCGGGGGCGGCCGATGCAGTCCCCGGTCGAATGGGCGCGCGCGCGTATAAAGTGCCGCACTGATTTTTCCCGAACTCACCGCCGCATCATGATCGAAAACGCGCATCAAGCGCATCAATCAAACGCCAACGTGAATGGATAATGCCAGTCGGGCGCTGCAAGTAGCCATACGAAAATAAATAGCTGCATAAAATGCCGCCCCCCCCCTGGCGCGGTGGTATCTCACCTCAAATACTGCTGCAGTCGCTTGGAAATAACTGCCAGCAGGGAGATTTTATCGCAGTTCATACAAAACAGATTTTTGCCGAATAATAACGAAACTAATGCGATGTCGTCATAGCGTTCGATGCTGATGGTATTTATCAAACGCCTTCAGAAATGTCGCACCCGATGTATGCGTACATTAAATCCCCATAAAACTGCATTCGTTTGTCAACAAATTCGAGAGCACGGACGGACTTAAAATGTTTATAATGTGACCATTATTACTTCCTTCGCCATGGTATGAAAAATGGTGTATTAATCATCCAATTCGGTAAAGTAGTTTCAGATATATAAATACTTCTATGCAAATATATCCTGAACAAATGGATACACATTTAATTGCATTAATCGATTTGCCTGTTTAAACTGTTTATTATGCACTTTTCGGATATTAAATAGCTATTACGGTTCGGGAGATATGACCAATTCAATTTAATGTGTTTTGAGTCTATCGTTTGCGGGTAAGTCATGAGTGCGTCGCAGTAGTCTACTGCGCCGAGGACTCCACTACGTCTCTCGCGCCTTGCGTTACTACAGAGCGCGTTGCAGGACCCCGCGCGTCATTGGGGTAAAATACAACAAAAATATACATTCTTATATCTCGCGAACTATACATGTAAAAATATGTTACTTGGTCACATTTGATTCAGAATTAAACCGACTTTCATGTGATTGCATTTAATCTGAAATATTATCATGTAATTAAATGATACCACTATTTAAATATAAATGTAAATATCTCTTAAACAAATAGATTATAAAAATGTTTGCAGGCAGAAATCAATTCATTTTTTATCGCTGTTCATTGTGTACTTTAAATATTTGCAATATCTTTTACCTTTCTGAAGTTATAAGCGATTGAATTCAACGCGCGTTGAGTCTCTCGTTAGCGGGTGAGCCACGAGCGCGCCACTGCAGTCTACTGCGTGGGAGCCCCCACTCAGTCGCTCGCGACTTGCAGTACTGCAGAGCGCGTCGTGGCACAGCTCGCGGTGACCGGGTATTGTGGGTGTAAAGTTTAAATCGCTATATCTCATGAACTATTAATGACAAAATATGTTACTCGGTCTCATTTGATTCAGAATTTACAGGACTTAAATGAAATGGCATTGAATGAATAATATTAACATGTAATTGACCGATAGAATTGTTTAAACATAACTGCAAGTAACTCCTGTATAAATAGGCAATTAAAATTTTCTCAGGTCGAAATCGATTGATTTTTTATTGCTCTTTATTGTGCACTTTTAATATTTAAAGTATCGCTTACCGTTCTAAAATTATAAGTGTTTGAACCCGATGCGCGTTAAATCTCCAGTTTGCGGGTGAGCCAGGAACGCGTCGCAGTCGTCTGCTGTGTAGGAGACTCCGCTGAGTCGCTCTCGTCTCGCGTTTCTTCAGAGCGCGTTGCAGTACGACGCGGGACAATAGGCTGAAATACAAAGAAAGTTTAAATCGCTATATCTCGCAAACGGCTAATAAGAAAATAAGTTGCTTGGACTCATTTGATTCAGAATTTAATTTTTATTAATCTCTTGCAATTATTTTAATAATGCAATTATTTATTTGAAAATACAAACAATTTCTTAATGAATCAATAATTGAACTACAGTTTTCTACTACACAAAACACTTTTCGTATTTGAAATCATGGCACTTTTGTAGTTAATTAGTGCAGGTATAATGATGGATTGATCGGTAAATTTGGCGCAAATAACCGCCGGCAAAAGATGAATAACAATCGGGAACCCACTAGAGCATTAGTGTTGTCATAAATATCAAACTAAATGCTCATTAAACATGAATTTCCCCTTCGGTTCCGCAGGATCATCGAGCTCTTGCTGCTCCCATTCAGCACTCAATAGCATTGCAATTGCACCAGCATCCTGTAAGCGACCAAAGCAACAACATTGTGTTTGCTGTTGACTTGCTAATGCTAATTAGGCTGGTTACTCTAATTACAAGCATTGTACGTACTTATACAGTCTGCCACGAACAATAGATAACACTTATTACGCGATAATGGAGCTCGGCAGCGCATACAACAAGTTGCAAACAGGCAAATGCACATGCCCAAGAGTTGTTGCGAATAAATCGTTTTTACCAGCACGTTCAGGTCTTGACACATTTCTTGATCCTGCATCGAATTCTACGTGCAGATAAATGCAGTGCGGTTCGTTCGTCGTCTGCAAAGTGAGTCTATTATTTTCTTGATGCGTATGTATGCAAATTGCAAATTAAATACTCGGAAAGTTTCGTCCATGTATTGTATATCCGCAAGGGTGTGCGTGCGCACGTCGCAGGACGAATAGGGAAAAAAGTTTCCTCGAGGAATTAATTTCCTCCAAGGAAATTAAACTCGTTAATTACATCGCTAAATGCTTACATAATTAATATCGCTTTGTTGTCATCTAGTTTGGCACTTTTCGGTGCATATTCTCTATGGGCAATCACGAAGAAGGACGCGAAAGAAAATGATGAAAGTTTTGTCGTGCGCACCAGTTTTAACTTGAATTTTCAATTGTATCGATCGCATTCAAGGATTTAAACGGATTATCCTGTTCGGAGAGTATCTAGGACTTAGTGAACGAACCGACTCAATAGTGGAATCGGTGACAATCTGATATCTCGTTTTTTGTACTGTATTCATTCAGTTCGTTCGGTTCCTCATCAGCCGAACGAGCCTTAAGGATTTTTAATTGCTGCACATGGAGACAAGTGCAATACACTTGAAGCATGAACCTGTAGAATTGAAGAGGCGGCAACGCGCCCGCTTTTCATCGCAATTGAAACAGACTTGTCTAATTGCTTCATCTTGTTAATCACTATATTCCATTCAATCCACTCGACTAGGGGAGCCCGATGGGGACGAGAACACTCATCGTTCTAGGACTTCAATTTTCTATTCAGATATTCGTACGCAGCATACAACCCCCAGGCGGCATCTACTTCCTGGTTTTTCTCTCCTCTTCTTTGAGTAATTTTGCATGCAAAGTTCTATTCCAATTTTGGATTTACTCTAATTTCATTGCCATTTATCTTATGCCAGCATTCAGGACTAGGGCAAAATATGTAGTACAATTATATCCTGATAATACACAAGTTGATGCCGTGAGTTTCGACATCGTTGAAAAGCAAGAAATTGAGGACCCAAATATATTAAATATAGATATATGTTGGATGATTTGAACTGAGCCCCGGCTTGTGGCAACAAGCAAATCTGCACGTATTTGTATCAATAAATCCATGGAGAATGGTATCAGGATGAGAACTGAATACAAGATTTCGGGAGTTCAATGTTATGTTAATAGCACTCAGTCAAAATACGCCCAGTCGAGCAACAGATTAATAGGATTCTAAGATCGAGTTCGCAGAATCGTACACATATATAGATATCATAGAATTTCGTTCATGAATTAAATTTCTGGGTTATTTCTATCTTGCTGTATTTTAAATCTGGGGCATTTTGAATCCTATTCAGTTTATGGAAGTTTTTGTATTATTTAAACAAGGAGCCCATCAAAATAATAGCAAAGAAATTCTGGAAGTTATAATCACGTTTTTGGGCGGTAAAATGACCAATAAATTTGAATAAAAGTCGTGCAAGTGGGCAACCATGGGAAAATTTCCCCGAAAATTATGCTCTCGAGAACAATGGCTTCTTGTTACTCGAACGTACTTGAATTGCAGCTATTATCGTATACATTATCATCAGCTCTCAATGCACTCGCTCGTGCTCTTGTATCAGGAAATGTAGCAGACGCAAAATTTACTTGGCGAATTGCTTTGGTATGGAAATGCGCACATTGTCATTTCGTTTTCAATTAATTCATTAGCTCTGCATTAGCAGGTTCATGTTTGCGTGCTTAAATCACGAACAGATTTGCAAACAAAATTCACTTGGGAATGAGTTTTTTTATATTGGCTTGATCTCTACATTTGAAGGGATAATAGGCATATAGCCGAGTTCGGATTACATCCTGAGGTAATTAATTTGCTAATTAGAAATCTTGTTCTTGAAAAATCCTTAGCTAGTAAAAAATGTACCATTCAAGAAATTTCATGTCAACAAAAAACTGTATTGAAAGCATCCTTGTTTTTTTGTCGAACATTTCCTTCAAATGCCTCATGATTTTTATTTGACCGAATATATAGGCCAATAAAAAGCATCAAATACATCACGTAAAAAACAGGAAGGATATTAAACCAGGGGTTGTTTATAACATCCAGACGATCGTATAATATATAAATCAGATTAAGAAGTTTATCCTACTTTCGTAATAATGTTCCTGTCAGCCTAGTATGAACAAAAATGTTGCAAAAGTCGATTTATTGTAGTATAATATTTCCACATGAGAGCAGCAACATATTTTTATTTAGTTTTATTGCTTGTTTCATTTTTTAATAACATTTATATTGAAAATGATTTGTGCATGTCGAATTTTTCAGAATTTCATGTCGCAAATTGCATCAAATAGATATAAATTAACTAAACTAATATGATAAATTGCTTTTTGCCACCGAATGTTGCAAACATTTTTTTTTGATTTTTGTAATTAAAGTATCCACAGAAAGTTTATTTTTGAAATTGGAAGATTTAAAATCACGTATATTATCTCGAAGATTTAAAACTGCAATAAATGATCACATTGCAACATTTTGAAAAAGTTGGTTGAATTATTCACATCCGCCCTCGTACAATGCTGATAATGTGGATCCAAATGAAAATTTATAACGCACCGTACATCCTCTCATGAATGAATAATAATGAATTATTTGCATTCTTTTTGCAACGCGTGCTCGTGTTCAATGCGCGCGCGATATTTCCGCATTAAGTCGCCCTGGAACGAGTACATCGAGGCGATATTTAAAATGTAACTTTATTAGCTGCCACTTGAATGCGCCGAGAAGTGCATCGTTGAGTTTAACTGGTACAACATACACGCATTCATATCGGCCCTCATGGTGGAAAAAGTCGCCTTAATCTTTTACACTTTGTTCGTACAAGGCAATTTCAACGATGGCGTCGAAGCGAACTACAATTTCGAGACCGCCGCATTCGCTTCAGCATCTCAGAGTCTCAACAAAAACCAGAAAGCGCAAAAAGAAGCTGCATCCAATGTATACATAGAGTCTGCCGCTCGCGGTACAAATAAAACACAATGCGCGTGCGTCCGTGTTTACTTTCGTGTTCGTCCGCAAGTCGCCTGCAATCGCGCAATGAAAGTTTTAATTTAATTAAAACGCCATGCTTTCAATTACAAAGTTACGTACTATTGCAAATGCCTCGCCGTCATCCAGCTAGAAATTAAATATATAGGGAAATTGCCGGAATTTTCAACTTATCAGCAACAACACGATACGGGCACGAACTATTGCAGTCCTGACGGTTTTTCTTGGTGATTTTTTTCTTCCTTTTCGTTCGTTGATAAACTCCACGCTGAGAATTCATCGAATAGTCGAGTCGTTCTTGTCGCGGATTAAACCGGGGATTAATCAATTAAAATGCGTCCTGGAGCTGGGCGAGATTAAGGCAGCAAGTGTAGCGCTTTTTACTACTAGCACTAGAAGCACTCATCCCTGAATGTGCCTGAGGATCAGTCGGAAACGCGAGGCGAAGAAAGGAAAAGCTTCCTCAGACGAACACTCACACATATTGTGAATGGTGTGCTAGTCATCGCGACTCGTGCTTGTCTTTTCATTAAAATCCGCGCCTCCTCAACAGGCTTCTTCTTGGATTGTTCACGCAAATCGTTTCGGAGATTTTCTTCCTCTTCATTCCGAAGAGGCGCGTTTTCCCCTTGCTCAGTGTTACCTAATTTTAGATCGCATTGTTTTCCCATTTTGTATACCACTTTAGACGTTCGTCTCGAGTTTCTTGTTGAACGGGATTTGTATGTACATATGATACAAAACTTGTAAATTTAATGTTGAATTTACATGACACGTGCAGGCAATTTAGATGTTTGAGGAGTTTGTGAATAAAAATGTTGGAGGTGAAATAATCTTGACTTAAATTTTATATTTGAGGATAAACTCGTCCTATTTCCAAGGGAAAAATTGATTTATCATCATAACTTTGAAGTCCTTTTTGTTTTAGTACCATCGCTCGCTCGCCACACGAGATCTAGTTATAATGAAATTCTATCAGATCGAACGTGAAAGAGTTCTTTTGAAAGCATTGCCGGTATGCGGCAGTTCGAGGGGGCGGGCAAAGAGACCAGAAAGAGAGGCGATCGCGCAAAGCAACGAGGCAAAAATCGGTTCGTTATCGTCGAATAATCCGCGTCGTCGCCGCTCGACAGTCGAGTGTAATTTTTGATGAGATGAGTGAGAGATCATAACAAGTGGATAGCACGCGTCAGCACTCCAGTTATAATTATGACCCGAAGAGTTGTGGGAATCGTATAATCATCTTTTTCGCTTGCTTACGGCGGCGGCGTCGGCGCGCACGCTTCATGTTCCATTCCGTTCCGCATCGCCTCGTCAGCTTTGAGCTTTTGAACACATTCCAGCTTTGGATGAGGGGGTTAAAGCAATGGTACCGGGGGCGGCATGATGACGATCCACCATTGCGTCGACCGACCTAAACATAAAACTACATAGTGCAACGTGCAACGAGGAAATAATTTTATTTTTTCATTGAATTTTTCGCAACTTTTAATGGTAAAACTTTTGACTTATTATCGACACGTAATTGGATGGTTTTTTGGGCGCATTCATTGATTTCCCATGGGTTATGAAATGGGAGCGAGCGCATATTTATAAGGAGCAGTTTATTCGCAATCATATAAGCACCGCACCTAAATAATAACAATAATAATAATAATGAAAAGTGGGGAGTAAAGTTTGTGAATGATGATCGCGCGCCGTTCTTCTTCAGCAGTGTTGGTCCTATTCATTTTTTCGCCGCCTGCGTCGAGTTGCACATTATTTAAGAGTTGATAAATGGGACGGTTTGTTAGGCGTGAAAAATCGCTGCTCCCTGGTATGCTTGAATAAAATTGTTCGTTCGTTCGGTCGGTTTGGTCGTAGGTGCCCCCCTCGAGCTTTTCCAACGATTTCCCACCCCATGGGCCGTTAGTGCTTGATCGGTTAAAAAGGAGCGCGTTGCGGGAGGACTCTCGCAGCCTTTCATAGGACTATATTGGGGGGCGGGATGGGAGAGGAACCTACTACAAATCCGGTGTCGTCGGGCTTCGAACCGTACGATTATAGAGGACGTCTTTGTAATTGAGTGCACTTCTTGGATGAGTGGGCCTCGTTGGAAGGCGCCTCATCCTTCGGTCGCATCGTTATCGTCGTCGACGCCGACGTCATCGGCTCTCCCTTATGCTCCGGGGAATGGAGATGGAGGAGGGAAATACTCTTAATAGATGCTGAAGCAACTGCGCGCCAAAAGCATAATGCATGCAATAAGAATGCTGATCTAGGCCGAACTCGAAGAGAGCGGAATCAACGTCTTCCTTCGTGAGCGCACGAGCGTGGGTCTCTCATCTAAAGACGTCCTTCAATTGTGAAGTATGCGCGTTGATGCTCCCCAGCTTCAGGGTGTCGATGCACTGCTCGTCATCGATTCTATTAAATATTCGCAATACATAATTAAACTAAAGTTTGATGCAGTTACTTGTATTCATCGTGTTTACATTCAAGATTTTCCTATTAGTTAACTTATAAATTGTATTATGACTTTTTTGAAGTGAATACTTTTTAAGGACGCTGAGCAAAAAAATAACAATATAGCTGGAATAGGCCGGTTCTAGACCGAGGTGCACAGTCATCATCCTTGAAGCTACAAGGAGCAGAAGTCACGTATCTTGATCTAGAACCGGCATATTTCTTCTACTTCTTTTTAAATGTTATTACTTGATAAATATAAAGATCTTCATAAAGTTTAATGTTACTTACTCAAATAATTTCAAACAAATATGGTATTTAAAATGATTTATGGTATAATTTAATCTTTTTTTTTTTGAAAACTTCGCAAAAGCTGCTGCAATTCTCCTGCTTATCATTCCTTGCGTGTGAATATAGCAACATTCAAAACTATATTTTACCTGGAAATATAAGGCAATAGCAAAGGCATTAAAGAACTAATTAATCATCCCTTATATAAGAAGACAATAATATATTATTTAATATTTTTTGCGGCC
>JARJDZ010005030.1:0-65748 GCA_030264555.1 Aleochara sp. GC000083 | reverse complement strand
CCTTCCTAATATTAAGATGTATTCCTGTACAATCTGTTAATTCTATTGAAGAATTTGACGTTGACGAAAAGCTTTCTGAAATGATATCTGTTAAAACTATGTCTTTATATTAGGTGCCTATTTAATATGTATTATACATACTATAAAATATCTATCATTTGCATAACGATTACTTGGACAATTGTTGAATTGCTGATGATTCCTGTTTCTTCACCAAAAAATTCATCCATGCTGAACATCATTGTGTTGTCATTGATCTCCTGAACAAGATGTTAATTTCGTTTCAGTTGTTGAACGGTTTCCTAGAATAATTATTGTAACAATGTGCTTACTATTTTGCAAAAATCAGAATGCTTAAACATTTACTACATTAATTGCTGTATTACCATCCCCTTTAGCTTTCTTGGCTCTCTTCTCTTTTTCTTCAGATTGAATCGTTGAAAAAATTCTTGTTTGAAATATTCTTAAAAGTACGTCAGTTTTGCCGTTAATTTTCTTGAGATGATTCCAATTGTTGTGTCCAATTTAAAAGACTAAAATTATTGCTATTAAAACCCTTGAAATATTTCATTTTATTATATTTACCAAGTACTAAATTGTACAATCCTGCTAACTTGTAAAACTTGGTGTTGATTGATTGTCTAACATTTGAAACTTTCTCATTTACTTGAATTGCTATGTGATATATTGTTGTACATCATCTTTTGTTGCTTCCGATCTTCTTGAGTTGTACTCCTGTAAAAATTGTTCGTTTCAATTCAGTTGATTTTAATGGAAGGCTAGCCAAAAGTATTGTTGTCCGTACTTATAAATTACTATCTTGTTGTACCCACCAAAAGTTGATATAAAGATGGATGTAACATCTTCCACTTAAGATGCAAAGTTCATTGGTAGCTGATAGCTGACTGATAACTTAATGACGACTATATTCACAGGAATATTCTTCAAGTGTATTAACTTGGAGACAATCAATTTCGCAATGTTTTATCTGACTGATCCTTCTTGAGGGCTCCTTGCAAATTCTTAATTCCAACTGGAACGGTTTTGGTGAATTCCTTCCTAAAAGTATTGGAAATACAGTCCAATTTGCAGAATTGTAATGTATCTATCTATGATTTATAATCTTACATAGGATTGCTGATGTTCTCTTACTTGAACTGAAATGGAAATATACCTTAACAGTAATATAATGCTATAAACCACATTAACAAGAACATTTTCCTGTTAATGTAACCAGTTGATAACTTGAAAAATTGATGTTCTTTGACGGCTTCCCAATGAGATTACCTGGCGAAGATTTCAATTTAATCATTCCTAAAATTATAAGCATTGTAATATTTCATATATTCGATTTATAAAAATTAAAATGTGTTTACCTGATGAAATCTGAATCGATCGGCTTTGACTTGGTATGGTGAGAGAAGAATGTATGCCCTTGTTTATCTCATCTTGAAATAATTATGATTGCTTTAGTGGTTACTGGGAAGCATTTCGGATCCGTATGATTCTGACTCATTGAGACAGATTATTTACAAGCATCCATGTGACGCTTGATGGAGCGTTGTTTCTTGAGATATTTGCTTCAATCTTTTGTCGTAGCATTCTGCAGGAGTTCTGTTCAAACGGCCATTGCTACTTTGTTCGTAGATTCTTTCAGATACTATTGCTGGCTTATACAATTGGCTATCACTTCAAATATGTTAGGATTGTTTTCCAATGATGGGGATAACTGCCTCCTTCAGTTAAGGCCATGGAATTGTCCTAAATGAAAACAAATATTTCAATTAGCTATAACGTTCTTCAACACAATATTTATTATTTGTTCTAATGTGAATATATCAAAAACCTTACCAGGAGTGTTATTGTCTTGGTTCTAATGATGAAAGAGCTACCATGGAAGAGTATATCCACATAGAGATTGAAGTATCTAAGATCCACATGTTAGGAATAGCATTTGAATTGCATTTTTTCGTTGCCTCGTAATAACTCAATTGATTGCTGATGATCGTTGGAGACTTCCAAATCATTATCTGTTTAAGACTCACTTTCTGAGTGATCTATTTGGTAAAATATGTTGTTAGTCCAAGTTTGGCAACAGCTGAAAGTTGAAAATAATTATGAAAAGCACCTTCTCAACATACACTTGTTGCTATTAATCGATTAATTATCTCAATTAACACTGATTGCAAAAATATTAACGAATAGATACGAATACGTTTCAAGCAACCAAGATGACCAATTAGAAATTAATTCATTTCAACTGTCCGCGAGACTAGCGCCACCTGCGGCGCAAAGTTTTGCAGCGCTCCCTGGTGGCATTGAATGAAACGACAAATCAACAATGAATTCAATAAATTGAAAATATTGATGATTGAATGAGAAAAAAACAAATAAGATATCAACCGCCACGTATTTGGTTAGTGAAACGATAAAATGTTGTACAATGAGTTGACTTACACGTTTGTTGCAATCTGCATTGTATGTGGACACTTATAAACTTGTGTTTCTCATGATTCTTTTCAGGCACTAAAACACATTTCATTAAGTTAAATGCACAAATTCCACACACCAAATTCCTACCAGAAGGAGCGCACGAGGTTCTCATCACCACCGACCGCGAGAATATAACACATTTCCAATAGCACTTTGGAGGTGTGCTTACTGGTTCATTGTTGCTGGGCAGACTGAGCAGTCTGGCGCAGACTTGTTTGCTACTTTGGCTTGTGAATGAATACGCGCGCGAAATTGAAGAATTAGTAAACGAGCATGCTATGTCAGAAAGAGAGGACGCAGCAGAGCAAACGCAACCCGATTTAGTCTCGATTATTACCAGTGGTGAAAACGTCGTCTTACCTTTCTGAACGTATTCTTGCTTTCGTAATGGGCCAGTATACGAATTAGTGTTTTGTACAATGGATAATTTGATATTATTAACCCCCTGTTTCCAATATTGATAAAGGCAAGTTTTTGAATTATTCAATGAACAGTGAATCATTTTATTCAATTTTAGAACTGGCTCCAATGCTAGCGTAAGAAATTGTCCAAACGATCATTTAATAGCAAAACATTCATAGAGCTATAATGGCACCACCAACGTCAACGATCTTATCAGATAAGCCCAGATCATTTCTGATTATAACTGGCAGATATAGGAGATATTCGCACCTCACAATGTTAAAGATGAAACCAGGCTATGAATGCTTGCATAGTTGGTAAACAAATTTGGTGCTTCTTCAGAAGCACTCGACAATTTCCTACTGAATCTGCTATGTATGGACCAAGAAGTAAGTGGGCTGGTTGCAAATTAATTCATCCTCTCTAATATGCAATTTAAAATTAGTGCACCAAACTAGTTGCCTAGGGTTACTTATGTATGAGGATTCCATCAAATGAAGATGAAAGTTACGTTTAAATTCGCTACCAATCCGGTAGGAAGGCAGCCAGAAGAAGAGTTTCAGAGAGGTTTTGCATTACTGAACAACGTTGAGAATGTCGTGAGAATGAACAAATTAATTTTCGCTCAAACAAGTTTTAAATCGAATCAAATCGATCCAAAATTGTGCACTTTTGTAAGTTTTCCTTTTGTTGCAGATATAACTTCAATGCCGTGAGCACATCAGCTACCCCAGCAGCATTTCATTTGGAGGCTCGCATTATGAACTAATTTGACTCGGCAGTAAAATGGAACTCAACGACACCGACTTGCTTCTTCTCGCGGCAGAGAATGAAGAGGTCGAGGATAATCAGTACGTACCGGTCCAGATGCGACCGGAAACCTACATCGTCCCGGTGCTCTTTTTCTTCATCTTCATCATCGGCGTTCTGGGCAATGGTACACTGGTCCTGATATTCCTAAAGCATCGCACAATGCGCAACGTGCCAAACACGTAAGTTCGTTGCGGTCTGAATGCAAGGAGTACAATTAATACGTTGGACAGGTACATTTTCTCGCTGGCGCTCGCCGACCTGCTCGTCATTCTGACGAGTGTGCCGTTCACGTCCATCATCTACACGATGGAGTCGTGGCCGTGGGGTGTGCTGATTTGCAAGATCTCCGAGACGGCGAAGGACATCTCCGTCGGCGTGTCCGTGTTCACGCTGACCGCACTCTCGGCGAATCGCTTCTTCGCCATCGTCAATCCGCTCAAGAAGATGCACGCCTCAGGTGAGCCAAATGGAATTCTATTACCTAACGTGATTTGCCTGAGATTCCGCAGGCGGCAGCAAAACAGCGACGCGCATGACGATCACCATCGCCGTCCTCATATGGATATTCGCCGGCATATGTGCGGTGCCGGCCGCCATCGGCTCGCACCTCCTCATCCTGCCCGGCGCCAAGTTCAACTCCAGCTTGACCATTTGCTACCCGTACCCGCTGGAATGGCTCGACTACAGCTACCCGAAGGTGAACGTGCTCACGCGCCTACTCATCCTCTACCTGATTCCGCTATGCATTATCGCCGTCTTCTATCTGAACATGGCCAACCACCTGCTCATCAGCACGCGTAACGTGCCAGGCGAGACACAAGGCACCCACCGACAGGTAAATCCAATTTGGTATTGAATCCGGCTACGGGCCGCACGAAGGGACCCGTGGTGGTTCTAATTCGATTCTTTGTTTCGATGTGTCTCCAGATTCGAGCGCGCAGAAAGGTTGCAATCACCGTCCTGCTGTTCGTGGTGATCTTCGCGCTCTGCTTTCTGCCGCACTACGTTTTCATGATGTCGTTCTACTTCGATGCGGACTTTCAAAACAAATACAACGTCTATTGGCATGTCCTGCGCATCGTCGGCTTCTGCTTGTTCTACATCAATTCCTGCGTGAATCCGATCGCGCTCTATTGCGTTAGCGGCACCTTCCGCAAGCACTTCAACCGGTAAATTGCGCGCGTCTGTTATTCGACTCTTTTTGATTTGTGCCTTTCGTCCGCAGATATCTCTTCTGCATCAAGAGCGCGCGCGGCCGGTGCAACACGTGCCCGGACCACCACGCCACGACGATGTCGACGGTGTCCACCCGCCGCAACCAGTCGGTATGTCACCGTCTGAACCACACGCGCAGCATCCAGGGTGGCTCCTTGCATCGACGGCACATGGATCTCGCTTCCGCCAACCGCGAGTACAATCGCGAGACCTCCATGATGCTACTGGGCAACGGCAATGGCGACGAGTTCGCCTGCAGCAAGATGTAAAACATTGGGCAAGTACTCTTAGAGGCGACCTACCACTTGTTCGATGTACCCCACGTATATCTGTACTATTTTAATAAGTGGACACATTCTAGAAAATCATAGATCGCATAAATCATCATTCTCTGATTCCATCATTTTACCAGAACCAGTTAAGAAGAAGGCTTTAAACTAAATGTCCTTGCAGACATGGACGTCTAGTCATTTATCGATCGTAACCAAGGAGATATTTTTCTATAATGGATATTATAGAAGCAACTGTATGAGACCCAAATGTACAGTATTAGTAGCCAGAATAGCTAGATGACACTTTATGGGGACTGACGCTTAGAGATACAATCATGTATCCGAATCCTCTATGCGTGGGCGTTGTGCGCAATGCTTTAACCAGAGGCACTCTCCTGAATGTAATTACCAATAAACTGAGTGACACGTTCGAGCGCGCGAGTGGTTTGCGCGGCCTGGAGATGTGCACAGCGCGGAAAGATCACTTTAGGGCGTCAATCATTCCAAAAAAGGGCTCAGAGAGTGTTCCTTTCGAATACGGATCGAATACTTTATCTATCGATCGCTACCTATCATCCGCGAACGAAAGCGATTGGTTATTGGAAGCGCGTAGATGCATTACCGACGAGTTCAACTATTTTAATTAGACTGCAAATAAACTACGTCGACATCATGATAACTTTTCTAAGGATAATTCTCCACTGACTTCTCTAGTGGGTTATTAATTAATTTGCTGGACTCGAGTTGGTTTTTCTCACTTTTTATTATACGCCAGAAGAGGGACTACAGTAATGGAAGGACAAGTTTGCTTCTTGTCATAAGTTTTGCCAATGGCAGAAGACATTAATCACCACAAAGGATCCAATTCCGGTTAATGTGTTATGAGACACAAAAGTGTCTAGCAGAATCAGAACCAAATCCAATTAATGCGGAAATACATGCCTATAGCCTTGAGCGAGTGAAGAATGATGATGTGCAGCCGCACACTGTAAATCTAAAGTTATAGTAAACGTTATTCAATGCAGACGAGTTCCAGATGAGTTCATCTGATTCAAATTAGCCTCGTGTCGATTTACCACCCGTTTAGTTCGGTTCAGCCAGCGCATTTGTTATGGCTAACATGCGCAACTAATGGCTCGTGGTGACATATTCGCAATAGGCCAGCCAATATCAAATAGTTTGCCAACAAAACGGCCATCCATTTGACTGCTGAGTGCTCACCAACACCCAACGCATGCATCCACACGGGGGAATTTGACGGAAAGCCGCCCGAAGCTAAGCTAATCACGTTCATATCTTAGTTTATAATTGCACAGCTCTTCGGAGGATGGCCAGAAATCGTATCGGTCAAACAACACGATTCCCATGTGGGATCGGACATGCGGAAATGCGGGCATGCTCGTCGCGTGCGTCGGCTTTTCTGCGCGTCGCGCCGTTTGCCACCATCATCACTCATCGCAGCGTCTTGTCGCGCGCGCGTGTCTCCAGATTATTGCGTTATCGTCGCAAATTTGCTTTGTCCCATTGCTGCGAGCGTCAGCGTCAACACGCTCGCCCCGCCTGAAATCATTCTTCAATCTGATTTGGTCGGCCAGCATCGTTCGGCGCGAAGTTGCGGTGGCGCGAATGCAATATGCGTTCGGCGCCGGAAGAGAAACGAATTACGTTGCTTCGTGCAACGAATACATTCGTGCAATGCGCGTCATCAGAATGCCGCACCAGGAGGCGACGGAAGAAAGGTCGCCGATGCCAGATGCCGCCGTCGAATCGATAGCGCCATCGAGCGTGAACACGCTCGCGGTCATTTCGAGTCGCGACCGCCGCTTCCCAACTGATATCAAACTGCGGCCAGCTACATTTTCCACATGGTATCATTTTATGCGGCCATTTGTCGGCTAAACTAATAAATATTAGTAGCGCCAATCATGCGGCTGCGGGGGCGGCCATCAATGATCGACACTGGTGAATATCGCGTCGTAATGATCAATATTTTACGAGATCATTACCGCGCGCACAATGCAGCACACTCGAGTGACAAACTATACAATAGAGCACTCAATAACGCGGCTGCAAAGCGACGAAATCATTTGAAAATCCCATCGGAGTTTATCGGCGGCATTAAGTAAGTGGTGTTGTGTTGTGGATGCCGTAATGCGATCATTTGATCATCTGGCGCAGTTTTCCGCGAATCGCAACATATTGTGTAACATTTTATGCATAAAATGAAGAGCTCGCTGTTTATTGTGTGTAAAACCACACGGCTCGTTGCGCAGGGCAAGTCAGAATACCCAAATTGGTATATTTGCTACGTCGGCACTCCGGTAAACATGCTGAAACAGTTTCGCTTCGTGCCGAAATACAATGCCCTATAGAAAAAAAAAACGGGGGATTCACCAGCATCAAACTGAAAATAAACAACACTCATCCGATAAAAGCCGGTGCCGCTCGGAGCTTCCCATTTAAATGGAAAATATTTATTCTCCAGCTCGAATACTAATTAATGCCGCCCCCGCCACACGTTTGTATGAATATTAAAGCGCCGATCGTCATGCCAATGTCCATGTCCAATAGCGCGCGGGCCGAGAAATTATAGTTCCGGTTCGATTCAATTACTTTCGCACGTCAGTTTCCGCATCAATGCCGGCTGCAGCTGCGTGATGCGCCAGCACTAAAACGTCAATTAAATTCGATGCGAATCATTTGCACGCATACACCCTATCGGAATTCATTGCGTCGCCAAATATTATTGCCCACAACGCGTGTAAGCGACGTTAATTGCAGTTAGCGATTAATAATTATGACGAGTTGAAAGTTTCGAAGCCACTGTCGGGGTACCCGCTCGGTGTGCACATGGCATGTGCTTGACATTATACATACATGAACATGAACATCGAACGCCCACGCGGCACGTCCGATGGCATGCGAATTCACATGGAAATTCGTTGTTTGCAATTTTAATAAAATCGCAAAGCAGCACGCGTCGCGTGCCAGGAACACAGAAAGATGCCACGGGGCACGTCGGAGACGACGCTGAAAAATGATCGCGGAAATAAGCACCGGCACCCAACCAGCAACGCGTCCTTCATATCATCTCAGATTGTATCCGTTTCGCATACATCCATTACGTCAAAGGCGCACCGCATAACACCGAGAAAATCAATGGTTTTTCCAAGGCGTCTGTCGCCGTCTAGTGTAAATAATGTGAAAAATGTATAATTAAGAAGCCGAGAGCATCGCGCGCTCAGATTGTATTCAATGGCGGGAATTAAAATGCCATCTCTGCGCTTTGAACGTGGGAGTTGGTGACAACCTCGAAATACAGGGTGAATTCATAATGAGCCTTGCCCAATCAACGTCCTATACTAATTTAGTGGGTCACTCTAACAAGTAAGCTAAACATAAACATATTCTTCACTCTACACATTCGAATCGCACACACATTGATAGATAAGTGATTATGTAATCTAAATGTCCCATCGTTACATCGATAAATGTAAATATTGGTGTTGTTAGTTTGATGAAAAAAAGAAAGGATTGGATCATAAGGGATGTTATAAATCAATAGATATCTATTGTTAAGTAATAAACTGTTATGAAAAATTGCGCCGAGCAAAGATTGATTTCGTGAGCGTTGAATGATGGATATTAACTGTGAATAAATGTACATTAAATGTCTAAGAGATGTTAAACATTGTGTCGTTCATTTACCAAAACCCCAAACGTTTCACTTTCAGAAACAACTGCTACTTCAAATAAATATTATTATATTGCCTGATACAGCAATCAGAACGAACACAGTCAATCAAATATTGATTAAGTTTTGAAATATTAAATTTGCCTTTGCTTCCCATATTAATTATCGAATAGATTGATTCAAACATCGTCCTACGTAACACAAATTCATAAATACGATGCCAGTCGTAATCAATGCATCTCCCGGTTGAATTAATTAAAATTTCACCATAAATTAGCTACATGTAATACTTCTGAAATCTTGATTAATTCGTCTGAAGATAATTTAGAAGCCTTAACATTTGACTTCGTGACAATTAATTACGCCAAGGTGAGACATTTATGTACTAATAAGCATATGTATGAGAAGAAGTTAATAACTTTGTCAATAAATAAGTGATTCGTGTAGTAGCTGGATGCTTGGGGTATTAAACCGAGTTTAGGAATAATTTTCGCGGTTGAAATTGCGAAAAGTTTAATTAATGTAATGCTCGAGAAGGAGAAACTTGATGACGTCGTTGAGCGAATCTACAAAGTGAAGAGGTTGAATACGTTCACTTAAACAACTCCTTCGCATCTCCTGAATCATCGCCATTTTACGACGCATTGGGCATTAAGATTCATTAATTTGATTATCTAAATAGCGGAGGCATGAAAAGCGAACAGGTATAAGCATCGCTTCGACGAAAAGCCGTGTAATCATCGTGCACGAGGCGTAATTGACGTTAATTCGACATATTCGTTAGGCTCCCCGAATTTAGCGCACTTAATCGCCGTCTTTACGACCGCCAACACGCATTTACACGCCGAAATTTATGCAACCGTCATGACGCATTCGCGTTTCATACGTTGCCTACGGCGGAGTCCGTTAAATGACAAAAAAGCCGCCGTTCGCCAATTTGGTCGGCGACGAATTGCGTGGAATTGAGAGGTCATGGAGCAAGAAGAAGAACAACACGCGATGTCATTAAATAGAAGCAGTAACATAGCTTCAGCTAATGTTGGCCTAGTTGCAAAAAAGGGCGCCGAAAGAGAGCAGCAAGAAGATGGGAGCATTCGCTCTGTGCGCGCCAACTCTTCTGGCGTAGACGCTCATCGGTGTGCGAAGACGCGGCGTCGCGACGCTCACTGGAAAGTAGATGAAAGGCTGACCTTTCGCACAAAAGCTGTTGGATAAGCCGCGTGCGCGTTAGCGATTGCACAGAATATGTTGTCGAAATGAATGAACCACCACCGCCAACTTATCGCCGTACTACTGCGTACCAGCGAGGATCAACAAAGCAAACTCCATACCATTTCATGGATGGCGTCCGCCCACGCGTGCTCCCATGAAACTTGGAAGATTTTCAGCGAACAAGTTCCGCTAGGAATTATGAACGCTCTTCTTATCTCAAGCGTTGACACCGCGCTCTGAAAAGACGTCAGCAGTTATTCAAGAAGGGAAAATGCTCAACTTCATATTGCTATCACGACATCGGCTTGGAGTACGAATATGATGCAAATACCGAAACGTGAGTGTAAACGAATTCGTCCACGCATGAATTGTTCTGTGCGCAATGAAATTGCTCAAAACATCCAACAGTCGTGAAGCCTCTCAAAAGGTTGCTGGCGACAATGTGTGGGGATTCTTTCGTTCGGTCACCCTTCAGGGTGGAATGCGATTGCCCGTTGAATCATCCAAATCGGTCCATTGGTTCCGGAGATATGAAAATTTTTGAAAACTCGAACGCTCTAGGCGTACGCTTTCCGCTGTCTGCTCTAGCTTTAGCGTAATGATACGCTAGTATACTGTTAACGCACTAGTACGCTTTTACGGGTTTGACATAATAATACGCTAGTATGTTGCAAGCGTAATAGTACGCTTTTACATTTTTTTGCGTGAAAGTACGCTCTAGAGCTAATGGCGTAAACCTACGCTTACACGACCTCGGCGTAATAATACGCTATTATGCTTTCTGCGTCAAATTACGCTTTTCCGTTTTTGGCGTAATAGTACGCGTCTACGAAAGGGGGCGTAAAAGTACGCTCGTAGGAAGTGAGCGTAATAGTACGCT
This sequence comes from Aleochara sp. GC000083, assembly GCA_030264555.1. Classification (NCBI taxonomy): domain Eukaryota; kingdom Metazoa; phylum Arthropoda; class Insecta; order Coleoptera; family Staphylinidae; genus Aleochara; species Aleochara sp. GC000083. The sequence goes on along the minus strand of JARJDZ010005030.1, from coordinate 54,767 downwards.
CTTTCGGTTTTGGCGTAATAATACGCTTTTCCCCTTTCGGCCGCTATAATGCTTTTAGCGTAATAATGCGCTTTTACAGATTGGGCGTACCAACGCCGTAGCGTATTACAATGCGCTAAGGCAAACGCCTTACACTTTACGCTATCCGCCTGCGCTTTTCACTATCCGCGCTGCAGTATACGCTTTCCGCTATCTGCCATAGGGTATACCTTCTACGCTTTCCTTACCTGCCCTACATTTTACGCTATACGCTTTCCGCTATTCGCTCTATGGCGTACGGTTCGCAATACTCTAGCGTGTACGCTTACCGCCATCTGCTCTAGGATATACGCCTACCGCTATTTGCTCTAGCGTATACGCTTTCTGCTATCTACTCTGCCGTTTAAAAGTTATTTCAGAATTTCATAACGGCCAAAGGGGCATGAACCCATACATTTTTGGAAACTCATCAAGATCTACAATTTGGTTCTAACTTTAGTTTAAATGCCTACCGTTATTCGCTCTACAATCTACGCCTTACGCTCTAGAAGCTCTCGTAATAATATGGCGTAAGGCAGACGTCCTACACTTTACGCCATACGCCCTGCGCATTTCGCTTCTGCCATAAGGTTTTCTCGGCGTAATAATACGCTATTGTGCTGTTAGCGGCACGCTTCTCCTTGCGGCGTACTAATACGCTATTACGCTTTTCCGCCAGGCGTAATAATACGCAAATGCGCTATACCTTCAGGCGTAACAATACGCAAATTCGCTATTCCTTCAGGCGTAATATTACGCTAACATGCTTTTCCTTCCGGCGTAATAATACGCTATCATACTTTTCCTTTAGGCGTAATAACACCCTAATATGCTGTTAGCGTACGCTTTTACGGTTTTGGCGTAATAATTCGCTTTTACCCTTTCGGCGAAATAATACGCTATAATACGGATTACGCTTTGTAACAAGCTACTATGCTTTAAGCGTAATAATACGGACGCCATACACTTTACGCTTTACATACACGATTTACGCCCTACGCTTTACGCTCTACGCCCTGCGCTTTCCGCTATCCGCTATGGAGTATACGCTTTCTGCTATCTGTCGTACGGTTACGCTCTACGCTCTGCTCTCCGCTTGGCCCAAAGGGCATGAAGCTTTACATTTTTGGAAAGTGTTCATTGTGGATTGAGGGGATAGTACAAACAAATCATTCATATCTTTCGTTTGGAAAAGTAGCTGGAATGTCGAATTTCTTTCTCAGTTTTGAAGCCAACAAATGTCTTTCCCGGATCTTCCGACTTCAAATCCTTAAGCGAACTTATAATAAATTGTAAAAATATACACCGAATCTATAACCTCTACATGAAAAATTATATGAAGCTGAAGTAACGCTAAACAATCTTCAATGGTTTTTGCGCCCATAGAGAAGGTAGTTGCCCCAAATTGTCGAGCCCACTCCTAGGGCAAACACTAAAAGATATGGTACAAATTTGAATGAGATGGATTTTCGGTACTCCAAAGCAGTCGTCAAGAATTTCAGGTTCGAATCCGTGTAGGGCGGATACCGCTTTGCGGTGACCTTCTCACCGATGAAGCCCAGATTCTTCGTGAGCACGCTCTTCTGGTGCACAAACGCGTCGAAGCTGGCCTTTCCGTGATAATTGCCCATTCCGCTCATGCCAACGCCGCCGAACGGCAGCGAATCCACGCAGATATGCGCAATCGTGTCGTTCACGCATATCCCGCCCGCTGGCACGCTGGTGACAAACGTGTCAACGACACTCTTATCATTAGAGAAGACGTAGAGAGCGAGTGGCTTTTCGCGCGACTTGATGAACTTGATGGCTTCTTGGGGGCCGCTCACGGTGACGATGGGCAGCAGCGGGCCGAAGATCTCCTCCTGCATGATCGGGTCGTCCGGCTTCACGTCCGTCAGAATCGTCGGCTCAATGTATCGTTCGGAGGCGTCCGTGTTGCCACCCATTGCAACATTGGCGTCCTTCAGCAGCGCCGTGATGCGCTTGAAGTGGTTCTCGTTGACGATCCGGCACAGGTCCGGCGAGGACTTGACGTTCTCGCCGTAGAAGCGCTTCACGACTTGTTTTGCTTTATCGACGAACTTCTCCTGCATGCCGGCGGTGCAGAGGATGTAATCGGGGGCGACGCACGTCTGCCCGGCGTTGATCAGCTTGCCCCACATGATGCGCGTCGTCGCCACGTCGATGTCCTCCATGGTGTCCAAATACACAGGACTCTTGCCGCCCAGCTCCAGCGTCACCGGCGTCAAGTGCTTGTTCGCCGCCTGGTGGACGATTTTGCCCACATTCGTGGAGCCGGTGTAGAAGATGTAGTCGAAGCGCTCCTTCAGCAGCTCGGTGGTTTCCGGTATCCCGCCGCAGTACACTTGGTAGCACTCGGCGTCCAAGTACTTGGGCAGCAGCTCGGCGACCAAGCGTGCGCTCGCTGGCGAAATTTCGGACGGCTTCAGAATGACGCAGTTGCCGGCGGCGATGGCGCCGTGCATCGGCAGAAGGGTGAGCTGCAGCGGGTAGTTCCACGCGCCCATCACGAGCACCACGCCGTAGGGCTCGTGCACAATCTGCAGCTTGTCCAGCACGTTGACGATGCCCTTCTGGGGCTGCGCCGGTCGCTGCCACTCGTGCAGATGCGCCAGCGTGTGCTTGACGTCGTTCAGCAGGAAGTCGATCTCGGTGAGGCATGCCTCCATCTTGCCTTTGCGCAGATCCTTGTCGAGGGCGTCCATCATCGCCTGCCGGTTCTGCTCGTAGAGCCGCTGCAGCGCCTTCAGCTGCTTCTCGCGGTACTCCACGCGCAGCGTGCGTCCACTTTCAAACGCGGCGCGCGCTTTTGCGACCACTGCCTTGGCGTCCATGCTCGATGAGGATGCACTAAAAATAGAATTGTCAGGTATTTCTGGTAACGATTGCTAGCGATAGTCGGATTAATTAAGGCGCCTTTGTGCCTCGCGCAACAATAACGAATCGTCGAACGGCATGGATATTGAATAATTACTTGGATGACTTGACACTTGACACAAGTCGAGTTATCGCATCAATAATGAGTACCCGCTCCAAAACACACGCAACTCTCCGAAAAATCGCTTTCCCGAATGAATTCTACAATGTCATCGGTGACATTGCACGCAGCGGTTTCAATTAAGAATAATTGGCGTAAATGCAATGCGTTTTTTATTGTTTTCACTCGTGTTCTAGGCTCATCAAACTCGCAATTACCTATCGACATTGTCCCATTCGTCGCGACGCGACCATTTTTTTCAATTATAACGCTTGAACGTGTTTTCCTCGTTATCTCCAGATTTTCGCGCAAGTACAAATGACACAATCAGTTTGCCCCATCAACTTTGCAACTTGTCGAATAATATTTATTTGCATACAAATGGTCGGTACTGATTTATTCAGATGCTGTCGGAATGGATAATTGATTTAATTGGCTGTAAACGCGTCGCGTCATACATTAGTTCACATTTGTAGCGTTTGATGAAAGTTCAATTTGCTGGCAAATGTAAAAATTATCAGCAGGACAAACGATAAAATTGATATTTTGATTGATATCATCAACAAGGTGCATGATTTTCTATGCGACTATTTCAGCATGCATGGACAATTTGCAAAGCAAAAAAAGTCAGAGCAATTTAGCATCCAATTTCAGAAATGTAACTAACCATTTAACAAAGTAATTCAATATCCATTGTGTTCACACAACTGCGCAGTAATTAATCGTACAATATTAACTATATCAAAGTACTTACGAGGAATCTTTTCGAAAAGCAGCACACAAACAAGCGACAAGGCAGTCAAGAAACAATTGGCTGCCTGATGAATATATATCAGTCGCGGCTGCTACACGACTACCGACTGATAACGACGCTACAAACTAATCGAGCAATGAATGTGGGTCCCTATTTATGATGTGCTCGGTGTCGATTCTCGTGCGCTGAACGCAATGAGGCGCCCTGTGTCTATGGCATTGCGATGCACTTCTCATTAAATTACTCACTGCAGTCCTCAAATTCTCGCCTACTTCAAGAAATTGCATCGAGGAACTCAGCTGACAAGTTTGCATGTCATTGCACGTAATTTGCACATATTGTCGCGCATAACATTTTTATTTTTGGCCACATTACGATTCATTCTGATGTTGCAATTAAATGCTATTGTTCCGAACAGATGCATCTAGCTTTACTCAGCTACGAGTTTTTCGGAAACAGCATTGTGTATTTCCTTTGTTGCCCAAAATGCAACCGATCGCAAAATAAAACTTTGGTCCCATAGCTACTCGTATTGATACGTTTGTCAACAAATGACTTGCAATAAAGCGCCGTAATTAAAACTGCCAAACAACTAATATCATTCAACTGATACGAGAGTCCGCTATATATAAATGAAAAGTCAAGTACTCAGCGTGGATCAATGTTACAAAGCGTCGTATCTAGTTCGCTTTTCAATAACAAAGTGAACAATTTGCGCTCTGGACAAGGTCGTGTGATTGTCGTTGTAGCTGGATCGCCTTGATTTGTACAACTGTTTGCATACAATTCCGCTCCGCGTTTCAAAATAAATATGAAAATCAGACTTAACTATAGGCAACCACGAAACTTACTAATAGATAGTAGGGTATTTCACTACAAGTATTGCAAAGCCCTTCGGACCTGGAGGATTCCCTTCGATTCGCTCAAAACAGCCTGACAATTTGAATTACCCAAAGTTTGGATAGGATCCACTATTATTGTACCGCAGCCGAAATAGTAAATGGAAGCCGGCAGATTTTGAAGTGCAAAATTGAATTATCATTCCAATCGATCGGGGGTTGCAGTAGTTTTGTCTACATCGGACCAACCACGAAACTAGTTTACCCAATAATATCATCCCCTCGTGTAGACAAGTGAATAAGACTCTGTAGGCTACCATTAGGGACAGATGCGTAAAGCCACCGGACAAAAAGCAATCATTGATGGTGACATCGACAGCGAGTGCAAGGCTGTAACGTTCCCTGCACGTGCAGGGTACGAAGAGGGAAGAAGTGGAGCATGGCGGGTTCATCCCGGTCGGGGAACAGATGCTCGTTGAAGATCATTGGGAGTTCTTCCGGGAGTAATAAGCCAGCTCTTCTCGCAACAAGCACGCGCCCCATATATCGGAAAAAAATGTTATCAATGCCTATTGAAACTAGGAAGCACCAGGCGCAAGGGTGTTTCGGACATGAACGCGAACCACGAACGCAATCTGAGAGAACGCAATACGTGAGCGGAGAGTGCTGGACGATTTCGTCTGGCTAACAAATAACAATGAATATCGCGGAACGTTCTAAGCCAGCTGCAGCGCAATTAGCCGGCAGTATGACACGCTGCTAAGTAATTGCGCTAATTGCCAAGGTTACCCGCCGTCAACTTGAATCTTGTCGGCTCACGGCCTGCTGGTTTATGTGGATGTTTGCGAATACGCCGCACGTAGATGGGACGACAGCCCGGCCCAAGCAGGTCCCCATCCGGGAGGACCCTTGTTGCCATCATTTGCGAAATACCTTTAGACCGTTTAGCTCTAGGTAATTACCGTGATGGCATATTGTGCTCTCACTCCGAAAGCATTGTAATCGTCCCGCGTTGAATTTGCCAAAAAAAATGAGGTACATTCCTCGCTCAATAGTGATACAGAAAATCCCTCGCATCGCAAACGGTAGGTAATCAAGTCAACTTTTTGGGGCTTCTATATTCGCACGAAATCGTATTTCTGCGCTAGCAATGGTGATTGCCGACTTGAATAGGAATTTCTTCAGTGCGTAGAATTTTTGGGCGAGAGATCGAAAAGGCTTTCAAGAGCGTGTTTGTAGTGAATGAAACGTATCTGCGGTGTGTGCGAACGTGAAGCCCCGAATGAATTGCACAAGAAAGAGGGCCAAACTAACAAAAGCTCGTATAATAATGTTGGATCATTTTCGGCATACATTTGAGTCCCAAGAATGCAGGCTTTACTGCTAAAATTTTGCTCAACAAATAATACAACGAGAACGAACCCCATAATAGTGCTGTAGCAACACGGCGTGACGCATCCAGAATTCGGGATTGACAATGGATCATTGCACATTTTTTCGTTTTTTAAAGTAATAAAACCTTTCTCACAAATAGCTGACCCTAATGCGTTTTCTGTTCGATTTAATTTGGCCGAATTTAAGTTGGTAATTAACTATTAGCTACTCATTGGAAGCTGGAGCCTAGTCAACGTGGGATTTATCGATTGAGTTCGTAAACTTAGTGGAACGTTATGAAGATTGCACGTGCAAAAAATACCTTACAATTAGCAGAACCTCCAGAGCGTGGCCAACGTCAACAACTTCAAACGCCAAACAAAAGTTAAGGTATTCTGACATTTTCATACTTTAAAAGTATGCTACTTAATCTAAGTACAAGTGCAGATTAAAGAAGATTATGCCGAACAGAATTTCTGCGAAATCACTAGCATGTCCACCATGCCATGCCCACCACGGCGTACGACTTCCACTCCCAGCCAACTTGGTGATGCTTCATGCTCAGCCGGCAGACGGCTGTGGCTCAGCTACATGGAACAAGCAACAAAACGAAGCGGCAGCTCACCGGACGCACCACAGCGCAACGGAAAGACCGCAACACACAACAAGAAGCAAAACCAGCAACCAGTTTGATTCAGTTCGGCGCTGAGTACGTCGGCACCACGGCGTGCTTTGTGTACTTCTTGCAGCTGGCGGTTCACCGGGTACGCTCTACGCACACGGGAGTTGAAACACCCGGCCTGCAACTCTCTGAGTCGCCGACGCATTCGGCTCTCAGCCAGCGTATCGTAACGATTGGCAATGGCCCGGTTGCTGTTGTGAATCGCACTACGAAGTCGGCGTGCGTCGCTTGCAGTGATTCATTCGATCGAAGCCGCGATGATGTTCGCGCCGGGTAAGTCGCGCTTAATGAACTACGCGCAATTAATAGCATTGATAGCGCTGACCGTTGTCGTCGCCGTCGACGGCGACCTTCTGGACGAGTACGTGCAGCATGTCGGCGCAGTGAATATGGTGCAGGAGCATATGCAACATCCGGTGATCCCCAACCATCATCGGCGGCATTTGCGTGCACGGCGCGCGGCGAGCAACGTGCGCGCCGCCCGTACCAGCGAGCACCAGGTGGACGATGAGGACAGCGAGTGGACGCACAGCGCTGTCCTGGACTTTTCGGGGTTCGTGACGCTGCGCTGGAAGCCTCGTCACGGGGAGATTACATTCCGCGTGGAGGCGCGCACCCGGGGATATGTCGGGATCGGTTTCAGCCCGAACGGCGGCATGGAGCACGCTGACATGGTTATTGGCTATGTGGATGATCGCAGTGGAGAAACCCATCTAATGGTAAGTATCCACAGTTGTTTGATTCTTGCTCAATTTACTCGTGGGATCCGGATCAATGATCTACCTGGATCTCAAACATTCTCTCCTTATCTGATAACTGCTTTCCGAGGAAATGCCTAAAATCATACATACGTTAGTAATGTACGTTCGAATTTCTGAAACCAAAAGCGTATTTTAACTAATAGGAAATATTTAGTATCTAATTGAGCGCCGAGGGGAATTACCCAACTATATACCAATTCCAATAGCAATATCATAATCATTATGCATGCTCCGTCGAAGTTGATTCAAATCATCGTCATGCATGTATCGAAAGATCGGGGTAATCACTCCCAGCGTAATTCATTCCGGAGGCAATTCGCATCGTTTTATTGCCTTCATTGGCACGCCACTCTGTATATTTGACTGCTATCCGATGCGCACCTTCGCCAAGGCTGGCACTAAGGCGCAGAACGTAAATGGTATTTACTTGATGAACGAAGACCGGATGTGAACGTCACCGTTGTTGTTTGTGTGGCTGGGATTGCTGTGCCGCCCATCAACTTGATGCCAATGCGAAGCGCACAGACAGTTCAGCGCAATTCTTCACTTGCCTCATCATCGTATCTGCTTCGATATCATGGAGGTTTCCATGCGCTCCTTCGTTAGCAACGCACACAAACGCGCTGACTTCCTCTCAGCATTGTCGAAGATTCGTTATACGACGATCATCAACGGCAAAGCAGCTTAACAACCGCCGTATGCCATTGAATACAAGAAGGAAGCAGCCCCAATGGCTGGGTATTTCCGTTCGTTCGGCTGGCTCCCTTCATGTGGTCCTCAAATGCCATGTCGTTTTTTCCTCATTGCACACATGGCATTCGTTCAACCGTCTGTTGTTTTTTTTGTACATGTGCACCAAGGGTGTTTCCGGTGCATGAATTCGTTGATCGTACGGCAATCCAATCAGCCAGTCATCCAAGAAACTCCTGCGGTCGCAGTCGCGTTAATATTCGATTCGGAAATGGCGATTATAGCGCACTAATGAAGAACATCCCATCGGGTTTTATTAATCGGCTCGTATCTAATGCGAGATTTATAATTAGCCTCTAAAGTTGGAATCATGGCTAAGTGATTTTCACGCGTGGCAATCAGGTCGCTCTCTGATTCTATCAACATTTCTGCTCCCCATCGATTTCCGGCGCGTAATATGCGCTCGAAGCGACTCGGCACAAATTAAACGTTAGTTTGTAATCCAGTATCATGCCTACATTCTGATTGTTTATTTATGACGCGGGAAGTGAATTAATTACATAATTGCGACATTTGATGAGGATTATACCTGCACACATACGGTGCGACCGAGAATCTCGTCATTAACTAAAATATCTCAAGCCTAGTAGCACAACGAACTCGTTTTGCCTTCAATTCTTCATCCATAACTCTTAAAGTGTCGGATATCAAATCTTAGTGAGTGCTTCTTTCCTGTTCATATCGAATAATATTCAACTTCCAAGTAGCAAGCTTCGATTTTAACGACATTCGTATCGTTACATCTTAACGTAGCGACTTTCTTGCGAAGATTGTAATTAGCATATTATTTGGGGATAATCTGCACCAGACCAGCAACGATAGCTCTTTGGTAATTCAAGTTCCTTTATGCTTAGCTACAATTTCCACGTAGCAAACGACGTCCATGTCACTGGCAAGCGCCACAAGAACCCAATTATGAGCACCCCCACGCAATCTATGTACACTTCCTTTACGTATCTATAGAAGCTTTTAATTATGAAGAAACAAGTGCTTTCCCATCATCTGATAATCGCTATTTACACGATGAGGCCAACGGTGATGATTATGACAGAGGCATACACATAGCAAGTCGTTGCTGTTTTTCGTAGAAACGAAATTCCATCTGCTTTTGCTAACAATCCCATCATTTGTGCTTCTCGTTCCCTTGTTATAACATTTTCATAAAGGTGCTTGTAGCGATTGAAGGGACGCTTTCATAACGTATTGCTAAATTTGTTGGCTGATTTTTTAATCGGCTATAACGCTACAACGTTGGTACTTTTCTAGACACTCGTTGAAGTCTCTAGGACGGTTCCAAGGGACGAATATTGGGCGGCATCCCTAAAACGGCAGGTGTGCTCTCCAAAGTATTCATCAAACTACTGCATTCCTTTCCATTATGGTCTTTTGTGTGCGCTCCATGTGAGACGAGTTGCGCCAGTAGTTTTCTTCTAAAACCTGACCATCTTCGCATCCCCTTTTGCTTATGGCGAACTATAACTATCTTCGTGTATATTGGAAATAATGGAAACGCATCGATGTGAGACATGACTGATGACATTTCCTTTTAAGAAAGTTCACGATGAGGACCAAACTTCCTGCCAGCGCTTTCAAGTGATGCGTTCGTTTGGGCAAGCGATGTCAAGGCAAACGAATGTGTCTTTTATATCGAACGAATGTTGGTCGTTGGTATAGTTGGAAAGCAGCTGAATGATGGACGGAAAGCGATTTATCGAGACTAGCCAAGCACGTAGTTTCAATTCCCATTCACGATTGCTCCCGCATATTCATATTCGTATCGCCGACGTGCGCATTCGTTTCTGCAAACACATTCGCGCGATTGCGAGGTAGATTTGAAATTTGAAGAAGACTGATATCGTCGTTTTGTTTGATCGCGTGTTTGGGCAGCTTGCGAACGCACGTTCGTATTGGAGGTGCATAGCGTCATCAATTCAGAGCGCAATATATGAGGCGTTCTCGATAGAGACGTTGGAAACAATTCAATTTCATGTATGCCAAACGAGCGCCAACGTATGTGCTGGTTCAAGTAAGTTCAAGACAGGTTGGTGAAGCGGTGTCGACTCTCGCTAATGCTTCCCACTGAATATAAAACACACTGATTACGGGCATTGATTACGCCAAGAATGAATGAATGAATGGATGGCAAGCCCAAAGGCGAAAAGGGGGAACCAAACAGCAGCGTTGCTCGTTGGCGTTGAATATTAAATACACAATCAAGTGTATACGACAACACGTTGCTCAGGCGTTTTGAATGTAAATAGGTATTCGTTGCGAGTCGCAAAACTGGCCCCTGCATACACGCGTTGATTTGTAAACAGGCCCGTTTGAATTTTCCAACTGGTCGTAGTTACCGGTGTCGATGTGATCCATCCTCCATTGGTAAATTTCTTTGATCCGCCATCGTCCACGTCAATTGCTTGTTGTGAATAATCTCGATTCTCAACTCTATCCGATGTTGCACCGCCCATTTTAAGCACAATGCAAATTTGTGATTCGTTTGCTCGTTTCAGGACTACCATGGCGTGCCAAAGAGTCAGGGCAGCGCACCGGTGAAAGATGACATGGACAACTATCGGTTGCTGCGAGGCATCCAGAACGAAACGCATACGATATTGGAGTTTCGGCGATCGTTGGACACGTGCGATCCGCACGACTATGTACTCAACGTAAGTCCGGACGAGAAGATCATTTCGAGTACTGACTGGTTTTGCTTGGCAGGGCGACACCGTGCGTGTCATTTGGGCGATACACGACCGCGATCCCGAATGGGCCAGCGAGTTGATCTATCACAGTAATCGCAGAGGCGTGCAGAGTCTGCACCTGTTGGCTCCTCCGCCGCTGCCGGACGAGGACAACGCTGGCAATCATGTGCGAACTTGGGAGGTGACGCTGAATAATGTAAGTAATCAATTGCCATGCGAGCAGATCGACAACTCAATCGCCAGCACAATTGCGATATTCGTCGTGATAAATCTATGATGGCCCTTACCAATTCATCCGTTTGTAGGTGGAAGTGAAGCAGGACATGAAGACGATGTACTGGTGCAAGATCTTCAAAGCGCCCACTCTGCAGTCGAAGCATCACATCGTTGGCTACGAGCCGGTGATCGGGCTCAATCATAGTAATTACGTGCACCACATGCTCTTCCACGAATGCAACATCGGTCCGGATGAAGTGGACAAGTGGGAAAGCTACAGCCGTGCGGACGGCGCCTTATGCTACTCGAAGGATATGCCTCGAGATTGGGAGAACTGCCAGACGACACTTGTTGCATGGGCAGTCGGCTCGCGAGGTAAACGCTGCGCGTAGTTGCAAAAGCTAAAACAGAAAATATCAATAAAACTGTTCCAGGTGAAAAGTACCCGGGACACGTGGGTCTACCGCTCGCTGAACGCCGCCATAGCTACTTCATGCTGGAGGTGCACTTCGACAATCCGTCCATGAAGCGCGCCGTTGACACCACCGGCCTCCATCTGCAGTACACACACCAGCTGCGCCAGCACGACGCTGGCATCCTGGTGACGGGCGTCGCTCTCAGCGCGTTGCACGTGGTGCCGCCGCTGCAGCCCGAGTACAAGTCCGCAGGTTATTGTAGCTTCGACTGCACCCGCCTGCTGCCACCCACCGGCATCAACGTCATCTCCGTGCTGCTGCACTCGCATCTCGCTGGGCGAAAACTCAGGCTGCGTCACATCCGCGCCGACAAGGAACTGCGGCCGCTAGCTGAGGACAATCGTTACGACTTTAATTACCAACAGAGTCGCCGTCTCTCGCAGGAGGTGACCATTCTGCCCAGCGACTCGCTGATCACCGAGTGCACGTACACGACGCGCGGCCGCAAGAAGCCGACGCTCGGGGGGTATTCGACCAGCGAAGAGATGTGCCTCGCCTTTGTGCTGCACTATCCGAAGACGCAGCTCTCCGGGTGCTTCTCGATGCCGCCGATCAAGTACTTCTTCGAGACGCTTGGCGTCAAGGAGTTCTACGACAAGACAATGAGCGATATTGAGAAGATCTTCCTCGAGGGCGCCAACGACGTGATTGCGCCGCCGACGACCAAGGCGCCGCTGTTCAAGTACAAGCCTGGTGATGAGAATAATCCAGAGGCGAATGCGCGCGCCATCAAGGCGTTACAGAACGCGAAGGACTTCACCATTGAGGGCGAAGGCGAGCATGACGATGCTGGCATGAATCTCCTGGACAAGCTGATCATCAAGGAGCCGCAGGAGTTCCAGAACAAGACGTTCATGGCGCATCTCGAGGACATTCCTTACAGTGAGCAGGAGCTCACGCAGAAGATCGAGGAGTATTTCTACAAGGGACTGCATCTGACGTTCTGCAAAAAGAGGAACGACACTAGAGAAATCGTAAGTGTATTTACCGTTGCAATTATGATACCCATTTCAATGATTCTGGTTCTTGCAGAGGGAAAAGGTGGAGAAGCTTCCTGATTTTCAGCCGAACATCGTGAATAACACGTTGCAGTGCAGCTATCGTTCGCCATCATTTTCAGTGGGAAGTATCCAATTGCTTTCAACTGTGTGTCTATGGATTGCAGTCTTTATCAGCATTGTTCGATAACCCCGACTGCGTTCATTACTTCTGCCACTCAGGTTCAAATAGCAAATCTCTTGAACCTTGTGGGCTCGCTCATTTAGGTATCTAAGATTAACTTATTTTGGTAGCATTACTATTTATCTTAGCTAAGATATTTCTTATGTTTGATTTAATTTTATTCTGTTACTTATTGGATGTGTACATAATTTCGATTTGAATAGCTAGGCCAACTCGTGCAGCGCAGCTTGCGCTGTGCGTGAAACGATGAAACCAAAAACTTAGATGTGTAGACTTACTGCTTTTTGCGAATTAGGTGTAATGCTAGTTTAGGCTATCATGTAAACGTTATTCTAAAACGATGATCATTGCTGTGAGTAATTTTAATGATTAATTGTAACGTTGGCGATTGAAAGCATTGACCATATGTACACATTAAGGTTAGATTGTAAATGAACGGTCTTACCTCAAAATAATGCATGCCTGGATACACTGCACGATACGATGATGCACTTCCTCTGAATCAATTACCATCACAAAATGTATAAATTCCAATAAACTAATTGACGTATTGGCATTTTTCAATATGGCGGCGTCTGTTCCTTTGAGAAGATTCGGAGTAACGCCAGATTACTCTCCCCAGTGTTACCAACCCCACGTCGCACAGCGTATGTTAAGTTGCCTATACGTACATGATGCTGCATTTCAGTGCTGATCATTTAATAATGATAAATTGTACTTGCTTGATCTATATATAATACAATCACAACGTTAGCAAAACTAGTCAAGTGTACAATGTAGTGAATAAACATACTGTATGACATGAGCGACAGGATTCCGGTTGCCACAGAAGTGATTCAACATGATATGTGCAATAAAAACCGTTCTATCTATCGATAAGATTGGTTATGCCAATAGCAACAATACAGCGGCAGCAATAATATAAACAATGTTGAGCTTCGCTGCGTTACTGCCGCTAGCAGCAATTCCAACTTGCTTGATGACGAATTCCGACGAATGAATTCCGTGGATATCGATGGATATCGATGGGCAAATGCGCTGATATGCAGATGTAAACACGTTTACGCACATCGTGCCAATTAGTATCCAATTAGTGTGCGCCTAAAACAGAACACACTCGATTAATTGCGATCGGAGCAGTAACAAGTTGGGCATGTTTGTTGTAGATGGAAGACAACGCGGTGAAGACATCTTTCTGCGAAGAGAACGGCGTTGTTCAACAGGTGAGAGACAACGGTTGAGGTCGATGGCGAGAGCCGGTTGTTATAGCGCGATGTGCACCAGGAGTTGGCGGCGGCTGTGGATGGTCAAACGGCGCACGGCTGCTGCTCGTAGATGAGGCACATTCCAATGTTGTCCTCTGGGGATTCTTCGCGTCCGGACGGGCCGAACTGGACGCCGACCGTGAACGGCACGACGGTGCTCTCGATCCGGCAGGGCCGCTCGCCGTGGGGGCAGAACGCGCTGCCACAATGCGCCAGGCTGCAATCGGCGGTCGTCGCGCTCGCTGCCCCGCCGATTGTCGGCTGCAATCAAACGCATTCGCATTGTGAGCAACGCGACAGCATACAACGCAGCGACATGCACGGCATGCGGACGTGGTGGTCGCTCGCCGCCGGCGGCGAGGTGCGTACCCCCGCGTCCAGCAAGCAGTGAGCGCGCGCGCTTACCAGCAAAAGGTCATCGTGATCGCACGGCAGCAGGATGCGGTCGGTGCAGACGTCCATCGTGCGTGCTCGAACGTTGGTGATCGGCGCGTCATCGCCGGAGCCTTCCACCACGTCCTCCATCACGTTCGCCGGCATCGTCGACGGCGAAGACGACGGTGGCATCTGGCTGTCGAACCAGTGGACATTCGGCTTGGCGTTACCGAGCTTGAAGGAATGGTCATCGCACGGCTCGTAGGTAATTGAACACATGCCCTCCTCTTGTCGCATGCATATGTTGTAATCTTGGTTCGCGAGATGCCGACCGTTCTCCGCGAAATTCATGGTCTGGAGTACACCTGAAATGAAATATGTTAGAGATGCATCCAACTTTAGCATTTACTCATCCTATCGTATTTTGCAGAATGTCCCAACTCCAAAGTACTGGACGCCTTCTTCAGCGCATCGACAACCAGCTGCAACCTGGTGAGTACGCACAGATTGATTACCTTTGCCGCCTGTGTGATACTGTAAACATCCCTCGGGCGCGCGCTGTGCGAATGGCACCTGGGTGATGCGAATCTCCCACAAACGCGCCACAGTCCTCCGGCTCATATTCATGCGTATGGCGATGGCGTTGTCCACGTCGCCGACATCGAAGAAGACTGTAACACGAACATGACTGCGCTCACCGATCGCAAGTTTGGCTTGTATCGCGTTGCAAAGTATTGTCGATAATCATGCATTCGACACCACAAGCGAAATGAATGGCGTATGATTACCGTGCTGGCCGCTGTTGATGCCGCACAGCGTCAGTTCGCGCCCGTCCCCGGCGTCGAGCACGAAGACGTCCTCCTCGCACACGCCAGTGCTCCGATTCGGCTGGCCCTATGGCACATTCGGATCGATTACGCACGGCGCTCGCAAACAATTAGCGAATCAATTACCAGGTTGAAGTGCACAAAGTCTAGCTTCAGCTGCGCGATGTCCGTATCGATTCGTTTGATCTTCAGCGTGCACGCGTCCAGGTCGTGCGTAAGGTCCGGAAAGTGCGGATTGATGAAGTACGTTAGATTGTTGTAGGCATCCTGGTCGCAGGTCGCTGTAACTGCAATACGAAATTGCGACGGTTAGTTGTACGCAAGGTGACAACACGAAGGACTTACACACGCAGCAGACGCCGAATCCGAGGGCGCAAGGACCTCGAGATGCACCTCCCTGCATTCGACACTCGTAGGGATTCATGCAGAGACCTGCAACACCAACCACTCGTCAAGATAATCACCATCACATTCGATAGCGGCAAACCTTTGCGTCGGCCATCGTTGGCCTGACACTCCTCCTCGACGGGTACCGGGAAAAAGTTGAGCACTGTAGATAGAAATGTCCATCAATTAGACTCGTTGTAGTACAATCGATTCGCACTCACCTCTTGGTTCACGCGCTGCACCATCCAGACTTTGTTGTTGCATGTATGTTGATGGCTTATCCGCGTCGGTCCAAACGTCCACATCGACGTGCACCGGTGAGCACCAGGAAGCCGCCACGCCACTGGCGGCAGCGAGTAGACGAAGAAGAATTCGCGACCAGACTGGACGACGCATGCTGCTCCTCTCGGGCCGCTTGAGTAGCATTTGCCAATCCGTAACACTTTTAAGTCACGCGTGCTCCGAAGAATTCAAAGCTCCTTCCTTCTTCTTCTTCGTTCCATCGCAATGGCATTGACCATGCCACTCATTTAGCGCAATTCCACTTTGCACCGGCGCGATCTGAAGTGTGCCAACCGAGTTCATGACGAGGAGTTTCATTTTTGTCTCAGTCTGCTTCATCTTGCGTAATTTGCATGTTTGGCCGAACGGCCAGGAACCGTTAGGACAAGAAAGACAATGTGGAACACATGTATGGCATAATGAGTGTTGTTTTTGTTCATTATAGCTGCACTCACGGTACACACTACGGTAAATCTCCAATTGGAACTTATCCAACTCTTCTGAGCACTTTCTTTCGAGTTTTCTTAATGTGGATTGGCATGGATGTTTTCGGCTTGGGGTGGTTACCGACAATGTTCCCTCTAAGCTGTGCAATTGTGCAATTGCACACTAAATTTTCGAGTGTTGCATAGATATTTTATAATTTGCACAATTAAAATATAAATTTATATATGTATAGATATAGAGTTACAGTCTCACTCCCCGATATTTTGCACTTATTACAAGATTTTGGAATGTTTTAATATTTTTGCACACTAAATTTCTCTAGCGCACAGTCGACGAAAAAATTAGAGGGAACATTGGTTACCGAGTGAAATAGGTATTGGACAGGTGGAATCAAACCAGCAATGTTTTGTATAGATAATGGTTGATTATAAGTTACGAAATAATCCAATTACACATTACAAAATATAAATTAATACACAATAGCGTACAAATGATTGAAATTAGACTTAACCAGTTGTGAGAAAACGATTCTGATTGGTGATATTTATTGAACCAATAGCACCGAACGAAATGCGTCGAAATCAATCAGGGCGCAAAGTGATGCACGCTCAACTGTAGCAACTATAATCGTGAGGAACTATGTATGAGCTTAGTGCTAGTCATCAGATTGATAATAAGTTGCGTTCCAATCTGCGTACGGACGTGCAACCAGCATATACCATACCGCAATCGGGTTCAGGTTCAACAAGTGGCGCCTGCTACATACAACTCCCAAATACAAAACCATGCGAGGCCTACTTTCGATTCAATTTCGACTGATGACCGGTTGCTATTTGCTATTCGCAACTGACCAACTGAACAATTATGCCATTATTCCCTACTGTTTTTGATATACGAATATTCATGCTTGTGTGCGCACAAGCAAACTAATTAGTTCGCAAATTAATTAAGGGGTGTTCTGGGGGTGGATGGAGGTGTATGGGATAATGGGATTTCAAGGGCTGGTGGGTGGTGTTATTGGGGCAGCCGCTGTGCGTCACTTGGTGCACGCCACGCACATTTCCAATATGTACATATATATATTTAAATCCCTCTCCATCCCGTCTACGAATCGAATAATAATCACGATCAAAATCATCATAGCAAGCAAAAACAAACGAAATCATAGTAGTTCAATGATAATCATATATAAAAAATAAACAAAGTAAAAACAAATAACAATAATAAATTCGTTCTAGTTCCATTCTTTTAGGTATAGTATAGAGTACTTAATTTATGCGATAAACTTGCCCACGATCACAAATGTTGCATCCCTCCAACAAACACAATACGTTACAGTTTCTGCGACCGCTTTGCGTTAGTCCCCAGGTCAAATTTGCGTTTGCGCCGCAGTACAATACGCTCCTGCAATCGCCACACAGTTTCCTAGCGAATGCGATGCATTCCAATCAACTAATTAGCTACGTAATTAATGTGTTCATGCAGTCTGCTTTTGGCGTCCCATGAACCATCAGAATAACATATCCAACAAGAATTACTCTCGGCTTCGAAACAATCCATTAATTTTCCGCGCATTTCAACATAACAACGAAATCAACAACTTCTCAAACGCGCAAAACGATTTAATCCGATAAGGTATGGCGTGGCATCGCAGTGGTTTAACAAGAAGAAAATTAATTAGTAGTAGTCGTCACTCAGACGATTCGATTCGCGAGCGCAAGTTGTTGTTTGCAGCGTTTTATTTGTCTTTTGCACACCTTGCTCTATCGTGTTTTCAGCCGCGTTTTTGTTTGCCCCACGAATCGAATTTGAATGTGTAAACAAACCACTTATGCAATCAACAAACAATTCGAATTATAACAGCGATTCCAATCAAATGCGCGCCGTTTCGCAGCCAGTCGACACGGGTAGCAAGTTTAATTCGCGTTTTGTGCGATCGTATTACTGCATTGTTTTCGGAATGCGCGCAAAACAACAAACGAATAATTAATTAAAGCGGTTTGAATGCATTATTTTTCGGGCTGCCATACGATATCGGTCGGTCTTATTCGGACCACTTGATTCACGGCTGCTAACGATGAAAATACTGTTCGCCTGTGATCGATCTAAATTAGCGCTAATTAATTAATACGTGTCAGATGTAAACGAAAGCACAACATATACACAATCATATGTAGATATAGTATGTATATGATGAATAGTATGTGTAATGCATATATGTTGCTTAAATTTAATTTAATATTTCTTTTTTTTCTTAATTTGGCCGAAAGCGCTTTGCTCACCATCTCTTTCACATGCCCACTCTTCGCCATAACTTTTAATGCCATCCTCGGAGGGTGTCTTACTTATGCAATTCGTATACCAAGATCAAACGTATCTGGGGGACATTCGTTACTTAAAGCTCGTTTACATTTACAATCGTAGATTAGATAGTAGTATCATGTACAAATTTACAGCTTTACACCTTGCTCCAATTTTGGTTGCAATTAATAACGTACGCATAAATTAAACTTTTCGTGTTTGAGTTACGAATAGATGCACCTGCTCGGGGTTTTCTGGGGTTGTCGAACATTCCATCCTTCTGCATTTCAATTCAACGCCTTGCTATTTCTTACAATTTCTTCATCTTAATGATGTTGCGTTGCTCGCACGCGTATTGTCTGTTAATAATGAATGATTCGCCCACATGTAAAATGTTTTCATTATTCGTCGATTTCCCCCAAGCATGATCACATGATATGTATGAATATAGAGAATGCGCAATGTTATAGTTGTGAATAATACAATTATCTCAATCAATCAATCAATCTCGCGCCTGATATTATCGTTATTGTATTTCCGCTTAATTCTCAATTATATAACTATATAATCAATTTCATATCTCTTCATGAATCGTGAGTAAAAGTACAATCTATAGTAATATTGAATAAATATATAATATATGTATATTTGGCTATTCGTTTCTCCTTTAACTTCTTTTCTTTTTTACATTTGCTCTAAAACGCTATCGATATTTGCAAAATTTCTACTAAAAAATAGGAGATGTATAAGTAATTAAAAATCAACACTATCAGCACTATCATCATATGTATATACAGCATCGCGCCATCAACAGTTTGCTTGCCAATCAAATCAATTATTTATGCTCAATTTCTTCACACCCGCGTACGGGATGTTGGTTCTTTACGTGTGAAAATACCTTAACTAATACAGAAACTACGATTTCGTATATAACGCCTTGACTATATAATCAATTTCTCTAAGAAACAAACAATGCAACACGAGTATCAGTCTATGAGTGAATGAGTTTTGTTTCATTTCCTGCATCAGTTTCTCCTTTCTCATTTTGTGTTTAGGGATTCATCCGTATTCATCGATCATTTCCGCTAATTCTAATCATATAAATAATATAATACTATATGTATGTATGTATATATGGTGTGTGTACCTAGATGCATATTGTACGAGAGAGCACATGTGCGCACACGCTCTCTCTGGCTCTTCCTCCTCTGGCTCTTAAGAAGTGTATTATACCAACTACTAGTGGTCAATTAGTGCAAATAGCTTCAGTTTATATATAATTACCTAGTGTTTGACGCGCGTGTTCATCAGCGAATTGGCCGGCTTGAAACTCTCGCTACGTGCGAAATCAATTTCCGCATAGGTGAAGGTGCCCGCCGCCTCCGTGGGCGCGCCGCTGGTATCACATTCAGCGGCGCGCTGACTCCTAGTGGCGGCGTCCTCCGTCGTGCCGCTATCGCTGGCGGCCAGATCGAGGCTGGCGTAGTGCAGCTGCTGCTGCTGGCCGTGGCCAGCGGCGGCAGCGGTGGCGACAGGTTCGTGCCCGCCGACGCTATTCACGGAGTTGGGGCGCGAGCCGACGAGCGTGATCTCGCTGCTTTCGCTGCCCGGCCGCGACTGTTTGCTGGACCCGGACGAGTTGGACTCCTCGTCGATGGGGCGGAAGCAGCGCGCGCTATGGTGGTCTGGTGGTGTCAGCTCGGCGATGATGCCGACGCCCGGCTGCATGAGCGCGTAATCGGCCATCTCGGGTGGCGTGGTGGACGCGGCAGCTGCCGGCCGGCTGCTGCTTGCCGGCCGGTTGAAGCTGCTGGCAGTGGGGGCGGCAGTGAGCATCGACGGGCGGTAGTTGACGTAGCTCGGCTGGTCGGCGGGGCGCTCGAAGCTCATGAGCGCGTAGTCGTTGTGGTCGCGCCGAAAGCCGGATGCTTGGTATTTGGCGTTGAGCACCGTCGAGGGCACCTTGATGCGCGAGCTCGTCGACGAGGAGGCCGACGTGCCCGCTGAGGTAGACGCCTGCGCGTCGGGGCTCTTCGTGCACACCGGCGAGCAGGGGCTGTTCAGGCTAAGTGGAAACATGATGGAGGAGCTGGAGGGCGTCGTCACGCTCGAGCTGGAGCTGTCCTTCGAGTCGCGCCGACTGTTCTTGCGCGATCGCGTCGAGGTCATGTTGTTCTGGAGCGGCAGCATCATCATCTTCAGCCGGTCGCTACTGTTCGCCGGCTGCTGGACGATGTTGATGGGCTTCGAGCGCGTATTGCTCTCGTTCTTCGATTTGACATGGTTCACCTGGTTGGTCTTCCGTGCGCTCGTGCCAAGCGACATATTCGTGTAGTCGCTGGCCGACGTGGTTGGTGTTTTGCCGCTGGAGCCGAGGGACATCTCCACGTAGCCTTCGCTGTCGCGCTTGCTGCCTCCCGGATGGTAGTCCATGTCGATGTAGTCGATCGACGACGGCGAGCCCTGGTTGATGTAGCTCAGCGTAGAGCGCACCGGGGAGGCGACGTACATGTCCAGATTGTTATTGTTCTTCGGGTGGAAGTTCATCTCCATGTAGTCGGTGGTGGGCGTGAATTGGGAGAGCGGCGACGTGGATGCGATCGACGACAGCGGCGACAGCGATGGATTCTGGGGCGAGGTCGACGGTTTCATGCGATTGGCGCGTCCATCCATCTCCATGTATTCGGAGCGCGGAGGCTCGAATTGGATCGGCTTGTTCGGAGAGGTGCCCGGACGCATCTCCACGTATGGGGACGGGTGGAACTTCTCAACGATCGGTGCCCCGGGTCGCATGTCCACGTACCTAAAACGTGGCAAGATAAGTTACAAATGTACGCATCGCAAACGACCTGCACTTGAAGCAGGATGGCTCTACGTACCCGGCTGGGGTTTTGCTCTTGGCGGTGGCCTGCGTCGCCAGCGTGCTCTGCGTGCTCGACGACGAATGCGTCGTGCTCGGGTTGGCGGGCGTCATCTCGACGTAGTCGCTCGGCTTGCGCGAGAAGTCCATCTCGACGAGATCCTCCATCGGGTCGATCGAACTGTGGGAGCTGTACAGATTGTTGATCAGCAGCGGCACACTTGAAGACTTGGTGCTGGGGTGACTGTGGCTCGAGTGCGGTGGCAGCACTCGATTGTAGCCCTTCTTCGTCTTCGAGCCCACGCTGCAGGCGCGATTGCGAGGCTGCTCGACTCGACTCCGGAACGGCTTGGAGCCCATCGAGTAGGTGCGCTGGCGCTCGGTGCAGCTGTTCTCCTCCTCCTCGCTTGGAATGTACGAAAACACCTTTTCCAACGGATATTCGGAGATGCGCATATCTGGAAAGCGCGAAATTAGATCGAAACTTCCCAGCGTGTATTGTATCATACCTGTCGACGGCGTGCCCGAGGTGACGCTGCTGGTGCTTGCCGCCGGCGACATGGTGATATGTCGCGCGCGCGGACTCATGTCCACGTAGCCGTCGTCGCTGCTTATCGGCGCCACGGTGCTGTTGTTATTGTTGTTGTTGTTGCTACCGCTGCTGGTGCGCTGATGCTGGCGATGGCCCATCGGCATGTAGTTGCCACCGGCATGCAGCAAGCAGGGGCTGTCGGCGCAGTCGTCACAATTCTCCTCGACGATGGCCTCGTCGGGCGTCAGCGACGACGCGAACCGGCGATGGTTGTCGGCGGCATCCTGCCACGCCTCGCTCTCGTCGATGCTCAGCGACGAGCCGGCCGAGTCCGTGGAGCACTCCACCGACGGCGGACTCACCGGGCTGTCCGATGGCGGGCTGTGCGAAATGTCGCGCGCCCTAATCCCGCTGGTCGCCGACCAGTGCCTGTCGATCATCATCAGCGGATGGTTGCCCTCGCTGCTGGTGCGCGGTCTCGAAGGCATGCTATCGCAACGAATGCGCGAATCTGAAACATCCACCAGGTCCCTTTTAGCACCCTCCTCACGGCCAATCGCACCATGCCAAGGTCGCCGAGCGTCAAGCCGGCTGCTGAGCAAGAGCAAGTGTGAAAGAAAGCAGCACCAACAAGGCAAGGCAGCCGCCGCCCAAATCCAAAGAAACGTTAATGTTAGCCGACTGGGACGCTAGACTAACAATGAGGACACGACCTGGTGCTGCACATTCCCCAATTCTGGGTGGCAGAATGGTTCCAGCACCGCACCAACATAAGCGTGTAAGCTCCAACACAATTTTGGCCTCAACAGGTCCTTTCACAATATGTAGTTGGTTTAGTCTTAAAGCAAGCAGGGGGGACTAGCGCAAAAAATGTTAAAGTTAGTCGCTCATACAAACGAAAGAAAACCGCAATTATTAATTGTCGCCAACAGCGGAGACCAATCAGAATAAGAGTCATAATAATAGTAATAATGATAAATGAATGAGTGATACATACATTTGGAGGATTGTGTCGGGCGCTTGGCCGCTTTCGGGGGATGAATAGGGTTGTCAGTATTGATAGGTGCAGGATGAGCTAGAGGCAGTGAACGTGTTCGTTGGTGGTTCACTACTCCAGGCCAAGCTACATTCCCTGCTGCATACACACAATAAGTTCGGAATAAATAAAAACACATTTGAGAAAGCCAGTGCTGCTGCCACCCCCCGACGAAAATCATGGTTTGCTCAACACTGCGTTCGGAAACGGGTGGGCACCACATTGCAGAGTGCGAGTGCGATTTTAATGGGATTAAGTCATTAGCGCGCGGCTGGATGCTGGATGCGTTCAGAATGATGCGAATGAAGAGGAGGCGAAAGAAACCGGTGCATGATGTTGGCGGGCTCGCCGAACGCGCGTAAGCAAATCCTTTTGGTTTCCTGAGAGAGCGGCCCACCGTCATCGATTTTCGCGCGATCGTCATGGGAGAGATGCGTGGGCGACGCCAACGACATTTAAGTAGTATGCTGGAGGATGACCAAGTTAGTAGCGCCGCAGAAAAACAAAGCAATCAGCGTGTGGCGTCAACGCCGACGAAACGTAAACACCGACGACAAACAAGAGAGGCCAGGCATCATAGCATCGCGCGCGGCGATCGACTCGCCGTATGCGTCAATGAAATTCATTGTTAATCAACATGCGCCCTGCTTCGTCGCCGACCACGCCGCGTGCATGCTATCATTATGTTGTTATGACGATGATAAATAAGCAAGGCTGGCGCTTCCGGACCACCTTGCGTAGACCTAGTGAACAAGTGTGCGCTGAATGCGCGCGCGAACGTGGCGCCTTAAAGAGGCAGTTTTGAATTACCTGTGCAAGTGTGCGCCAGCCAGGCCAACAAATAACAAACGCGCGCGCAACTGCCGCCGCCGCCGTCGCCAAAGTCTGCCGCATTCCCAGCCGCGCCGCCATCGCATCGCAATGCTCCTATTTTCGGCGGTTCCGCGTCAACAAAGCGTCGAATGCAATAGGCCGTGCGCCACGTGTTCGCGCGGTCATCTTCGCCACGGTGCGTTACTTAATCGACGCTGGCCGCCGCCGCCGCCGTCAGCCGGCTGGCCGAAAATACACCAGTCGCAGGCGGCTGTCGGCGGCGAAATTAAACCGGAGACAGAATTGCATTCATAAGTTCGCGCGCCCGAAAGCGTTCGGCTAAATTTAGCTGCAGGAGGGAATCCAGCAAACAGTCGAGCTGACGGTATCTTTATTCTTCGAGGCTGAAAATTGCGTCCAGTCTTCAGCTAGACCAAGTAGTTTAGTGCCTAAACGGCAGTACCAGAGAGACGCGTAAGAATTTTCTCAGTCAGCAATCCAACCCACTAATCTCTTACAACAACGATTTCCAGGTTTTCCCCGTTTGCAACAGGCTGCATACGTAACAAGTCGCTTGTTGTTTGCGTCCGGCTGCGCATATTTTTCTATCTATAGCACCGAATTCCGCAAACACGTTTAATCATCGCCGAATCGACAAAACAATAACATCGCGCGCGTAGGCGGGAGCGCTAGCTGGCTGCCATCCGGCCTGAAGTTGACTATTTTAATGGAAAACCTCATTTCCCAGAGAATGACGAACATGATTTCTAGCATTTTCCGTTGTGTCACCCGAACATGGAAATTGATCTGCCCACTCGCCAACAAGCGCCCGCTCTCTTCCGCCAATTCCGCCACCCCGTCTGCCTGCATGTGACAATACCAGGTGAAAAATGGCAAGATGGTTCAGGGGACGCATTGATAGGGATCGTACGTGTACGAAGGCTGGGCTGGTGCTAGCCCAAGAAGATGGCGCGTACCTTGATGCTGGTGGAACGGTATCGGTTTGGGCATGCCAGCGGCCATTGTCTGTCGGCGAGGCATGTTGTTCGGCTTGGACGCCTCATTCGCCGAGCTGGACCGGTTGCGGCTGAGCGGCGCCAGTTCTTCGCGACTGCTGCTCGAATTCATCGTGCTGCAACAGAAATACGCGCTCGTTAGGCATGGCGCTCAATCGGCTCAATCAGCAGGCGACGTACTTGAAGACGGTGTGATAGATGTTGGAGGCGATGTGCGAGTCCTCCGCCTCCATCCAGATCTCGCCCGCGCCGATGACGCTCGACCGACCCGTCTGCAACAAATTCCAGGCTATAGAGCAATGTCGTTCGGTGTGAGATGGCATGCGCTGTGGTACGCACCTCCAGGTAAAAATAGTTCTTCAGGCTACCGCAGCTGCGTATCAGAGTTAGCGGGAAGTCTGTCTGCGAGACGCCGTTCTCCTCCTGCTTGATGAGGCTGAGCGTCTTGTCCGTGAGGCACAGCCGGTGCGTGAGCACCAGCTCCGGAGTGGTGCGGTATCCGGGCACCATCGTCGAAATGCCGCGATTGAGTAATTGCACTTGCCAAATGTGTTCTGCAAAAGGAAAATACGTTAATCATCAGAGTTATGATACCACCAAATCAGATAAAGGCGCAATCAGCGCGCATTCTCTTGCGGCAATGAGCGTGTGAGGTGATAAGCGACATGGACATCGTGCTCAGTCAGTCAGTCGTCCACAAAGCTGCGCAAATAGAATCGTAATCGCAATTAGAGAGATACCCTTCGATTTCATTGAGTAATTTTCCAAGCATTGATGTTGTCCATTAGGCGCGCTCCACTTTCAACCCAAAATAACAACAACAACGATGAGCATGGTAGGTGTGCAGGCAATATAGGACGATGTTTCCGCCCAGCCA
Organism: Aleochara sp. GC000083; assembly: GCA_030264555.1. Classification (NCBI taxonomy): domain Eukaryota; kingdom Metazoa; phylum Arthropoda; class Insecta; order Coleoptera; family Staphylinidae; genus Aleochara; species Aleochara sp. GC000083. The sequence goes on along the minus strand of JARJDZ010005030.1, from coordinate 28,997 downwards.
GAACTAGCATTGCGTCCAAACCGAATTTCGGGCAAACGGCCGGGCCCCAATATTGTACGCGATGCGGCATGGAATGTTTCTGCGTTCGAGATTAGCGCCATCCAAACAAAAACAAAACAAAGTACGCGTATGTGTGACAGCAGCGCACAGCTAAGTGCATCCTCTCGATTCGAAAATATTTGTGTTTAATTTGCGATAAGCATCGGTCGCAGTCGCAGCAATCAGCGTTGCTGCGGCTTGGCTTGTTTTGTTCCAGGTTGCTGCGCTCCGCATCCATTTTATTATTGTAACAATAACAACGGCGCGGCCGCCTGGCGCGTAGCATACCGCGCACAGATCATGAATGAATGAAATCGGAATGTTTAATAATGCGTCGAACTGCGCAACAAGGCAAATATGTAAGCAAGCGAGAAATGCGCCATTGTGGATGAAACACAACACTGGCGAGTCCATACAAGGCAAACATTTTTCTGGGACGGTTGTAGCAATTCCTTTCAAATCGGGACAGGTGGCAGGAATTGCGTACGACTTCTTCCCGCCGCCGACCAAACCGGAATACAAAATACAAACAAGTTTCGCTAATGTACAGGTCCCGTCATCAAATGACTAATTTATGATTTAATTTAAATGCAAAATCGTCCTCTCCGCTGATCTCTGTTGACAACAATAACGATGGCAGAAAACTTGGAAGCCTTGTCAGTAATAAATAATATTCGCAACGCGGATTTTCAACACCGGCGGAAAGTTTTGCGGGTGTGTAGTGACGTAGGGTCCGGCCCAATTGATCCGCATTTGCGAAACAATGCTAAATGACTCATTTTGGGCCGATGTAACACATGCTGATTAGCGCGCGCTGTGTGGCATGTCGCGAAACACAACAACAACTCGATAAACAACACGCTGTTATTGAGCTGAGAAGCAATCGGCTGGAAGGAGTACCGAGTGGCTGCGATGGCCAAACACATTCGAGATGCGGCATACGATTTTAGAAAGTTTAATTTGACGGCGCGCTCGCCCATAACGCCGCGCCGCGACAAACTTGGACGGGAGTACGCATCAACCAGGCAAGACAGCCCACGGACCCAACGGTACAACCAACAACAACAAACACCTACGCGGCCGCGATTTCCGCCGGTAGAGAGCCAAGAGACTGTCTCTGTCTCTTGTAGTAGGTCTTGCCAACGTCTTACGCCAAACCAGGTCCGGCCAGTCGCAAAAGAGAGGAGAGGCGGCGATCCCCTAGATGGGACAATGCGAAACTAATTGCGCCGTTCTTTCGACACATACCGAAGCACGCAAGGTGTGCTATTCGGTCCGGGCGTGCCCACAACCGGCTGACACAGCGCAAGAATGCAACAATGTAACAATGCAGCCCCACGCGGTCAACAAACGTCGGCCGCGTTGATTCATTCATCCGTCCGACTACGTTCCCATCTATTCAATAACGAGCGTCATTGCGATTCGCTGCAAGTATTAATACATTTGCGTATGATGTGTGCGCCTGATGTCTATGTTTGTCACCGTCAAGCCCGCATTTCGCCGGTACCCCTCTAGGCAGCTTCGGGAAAATTTATAGCGCTGTTTGCGCGGCCGCAAAAATGTACACTGTTATCGCATCGCCCCATCCGTGTGGCACGCATCGGCATCATACATTCGCGGCGACCGACGACGACGACGCCGCGCGTCACACGGATAAACACACAACAGCACAACAAATTTCCAAATCTATTTGCGCAACTCGGGCCGGGCCGAGCCAAGCCAAGCCGTAATCGCGGCTCGCACGCTGCGAGTGCGTGCGTGCGCTGCGACATCGGGGGGAATTTCCCACCTTTTCATGGCGAATCCCATTCAGCGGCGCCTAATGCGACGGGGGGCCTCCTCTCCGTCATTAATGAACGTACTCGTGGCGATCGATCGGAATTGATGTCGCGAGCGCGCCCAGCCGTCGGCCGGATGCGTGTGCGCGTCGAGCGAAATGCGTACGCCCAAAAAGAGGCGCACGTTGTTGCTGGAAATGCATGCCGCATGCGGCGGCGAACGAGCGCAACCAGAAAGACGCTACAAAACAAGTTACATAACAAAGATATGCACGCTCGGTTTCGCAGCGCTGCTAAAAATAAAGCGCAACTGGAAGCGCGTCGCAGGTTCGGCGATTCGTGGAGAGAATCTGCGTACTCGTCGCTTGCCTACATGCTTAATTGCATTAAATAATCATTAACGTCCAATTTGAGCTAGCGACTTGAATTATTTTCGAGCCGATGGCGGAAGAAGGGACGGCACGAAAAACAGTGCTGCGCGTGCCCGAAGCGGACGTGTTTATTTTTAAATTCGTTACGTATTCGAATTTAATGTGCGGCAATAATGTCACACCGTTCCCTACTTCTTCGCCGCGCGCTCGCTCATTATTTTCGGGACGCTTTTTCGGCGCGACACAATAGAAAATTCCAGACAATCTGAAGGGGGGGAAACGGAATGCGCGATGACTTCCTGCACCGTTAACGAGCATTCCGGCTGGCTCAAGATCCCATCCGCGATTCCAGCAGCGTCGTCGTCGTCGTAATCATCAGCGAGGCGCAATCGTTTCAATGATAACGTACCGAGGCCGAGGCCCGAGGAATGCGCCCACAAAGTGAGAGGACGGATGGATCACGAGGCACACATGCGGCAAATCGCGATATGCAAACCGTGGAGACACCAGCATCCGGCGCTATGAACGCGAACGCATTGCAGAAGCAATAAAGCAATAAAGGCGTAGGGAATGCGCAGAATGCGCACAGGTTTGCATACGTTAGGCACAGCCCGTAGCCTGCGACAAAGGGCACCGGGAGACGGTTGACCGTCGAGTGCATTTTTCCACGTTGGTTGTCCGTTCGCAATTTTACATCGGCAACTGAGCATTGAATTACGAGCCGTGCCACACAGGCCAGGCTAATGAACGAGCGAAAAACGCGGCATAATGCAACAATTGCAATAAAATTTCTGCTTAAACAAGTACAATAAAAATATTTTCACGACTTCAGCGCGCCGCCATAATGCATGCGCGTATCGCATTGAATATCATAATTGTTCAAACGTATTCGACTTAACTTTCAACCGGTTCTCGGTTAGGACCGACACGAGATTACGACAATAACCAGCCGAAAGCTGCCGCTGCCGATCGAACGAGAGTGTTTGTTTGTTTGTTTGTTGTCGAACGTGAAAACGCACAAAATCAATTAATTGCGTCGATGTTGCGCTGACGTGCGCCGCGCGCCCCAACCACACGCAGAAATACAATCATATTTGCGAACATGCAGCCCACGCAGTCACTCACTCTCGGCCATCGATGATGACAGGCAGAATTAATGCAAATTGCTGACGAGTATGGTGGTGCGGTGTCTTTTGGGCACGGAGGAAAAAAAACAATCACAATTGCGACACTTGCGCGTTGAACGATGCGCGTGACATCTTTCATTCGCGCGTCATCCGATTGCTGCATCAGCAACAAGCACTATTTACAAGCCAGCCAATATCTTAATTAATTCGAAGAAACATTGCGATTGCGTAAACACTACGTGAGCCAGCATGCTTGCTTGGTGTCGTGCAGTGTGATGACATGCGAGAGTTGCTGTAGTGTTGACGCTGGAAAGCAAAAATCCCCGATCCTACGATGTGTCCGCGGAAAATTGCCGAAATTCGTATCCCGTTTGATCGGCAAACCGAAGGCAGATAGGATGGCTCGATAGTCGATTACTACAAAATATTTGCACGGAGATTGTTCCTCTCACTTGCAGCGGGTAACACGATGCACATACGCACACCGCTTACAAGGCGCAAATCAGAAATGTTATCGCGCCCATTACGCTGCAAAATCGCCTCCGAAACCTACTCAGACACCTGCGGCCAACAAATATTGCAGCAGTCATCGCGGTGATGATTGTTGTTGTTGTTTTTCGCGACCGCGACGACGACGTCGACGCAATGATGACGTCCACGTACTCGACGCGGTTGGGAGTGCACGCGTTGCGTTATCATGGGAGTCGTCGACAGGAATAGTGAGCGCGGGCCGGGTCTGCGCCCCATTCCTCTAGGCCCACGCGTTATCACCGCTTATCGCCCATCGTTATATGTGGAGTAACACCAAACAGATGCAGATTAATGCGAGTTCGGTTAGTTCTGTTCGCGACTAACATGTTTTTGGAGCATTTCGCGTTGTAGCGTTGCGTCCCGTCCCATCCTATCCCATCGATAACGCCCTTAACACCTGCCGCCGCCAAAGCGATACGTCGCGCCGAGACGATGCCACGCCAGGCTATCGATTACCCGCCACCGACGTGGGGGCGCCCTGCTAATAGAGACGACCAACAAACTCGGCAGGCTAATCCTGCGACCAAAACATTGCGGCATGACGTGCGCCTTTTGGACGCCACCGCCGTCGGTGCAGCTATACTCCTCCGCCGGCCTCAGCGTGTCCTCCCGCCCTGCACACCGACGAATACACTGCATGGTTGGCGTGAGCCGCAAAAAGTGGGCATAGTACTCCGCCGTGAATGGCATCGATCGCCACTACCGCCTCCACAAGCGAGTAGCGTGGCTCGTGTGGTAGGTAGATGAACTTGCCGCCCGAAGTTACTGAGAAAATCAATGAGAACTTTGAGCTTCCAAGAAGAACCAGCATCATGCTGGTTTTTCGGTGCTATTTTGGGTGTCGTATCCTGCAACCGCTAGGAAATACCTGTCTCGGACCCATTGTGGGACCTAGAGCTGGCTGACCAACACACTGCGCGCCGTATTTTGCCACCGAGTCAGCGTGGAAGTATTGATGTGTGCGCACGCTTGGCGGCGCGTTTGCGATGCATCTGCAATGCCGCCCGACCCGATTGGGGCCGTTCCCCAACCCAACCCTGCGCGTGTGTAGCGCGACTACGTCGAGGCCGCCCGCGCACATTCATCGGTTGTATAGTAGAGATAGATGCCCGCGTAGCTCTATATTTACATCGATCACGCCGCGCCGGAGCATGGGAATGTTTGGGTTCTACATTTCGGGGAATTGAGGCCATCAGGTATATGAATGTCTGGCCAACGTGGTGCGCTGCCAGCGTGCCGAGAACCCAAGCCAATGTTCAGTCACCATCGCACATTGGAACGGGGAGGCGTCGAATTTCCACTGCTAGGCCATATCGTTTTCTCCGAAACCGATCTGTTTACAACTCGATACCGATTTCTGCAAATGTGGATCTACACACGCCGCACTTAGGGCGCCAAAGGCTTGAGCGTAGTTTGCTGTGGGGCCAACGCTCAGACAAAACCCTCTGGGTACGGACGTGTACCAAAAAGGGGGCGCCCCATTGGGCCAACATGTTCGCTCTTCATTCAAATATGCCGCATATTTCGTGCACGCGCAGTCGCACCATTGGAGCGAGAGCCTGCTCGAGTTGCTCGCGCCATAGACGAATAATGGGTCCGCGAGACGAGCTAATTATACGCAACGTGACCGCCATCCACCGTCCGACAGGTGAACGCAAGCTGGCGACCTCCTCGACAATTTCGCCTTGCGTTCGCTAGCCTTCTCTCTCTCTTTCTGTCTCTCGTGCGTGAATCGCAAATCGTTTTCGCAACATGCTGAAGGTGAAAAATGGCGTCTATAGCACCTACTGCACGCAGTAAGGTGGTGAGTTGCATTCAGGGCTTTGTATACAGTTGCTGCACCAGCATGGGTCGTCTGCCGCATGTGAATGATTGCGGCGAGCTATACAGACTGCATTACTTGGTTGAGCATTTGTTTGGAACGTAGTAAACACGTCACACACACATTGTCGCTTCAGCTACTACTGGCAAACTCTAAGCGTGCAATTTGATACCGCGAATTTTAGGACATCATTCGAGCCCCCGAATACCGGTCCATTTTGCTCGGGCAATTGGACAATGATTGTACTGGTTGTTGTTGTTGTTGTTGTTGGGAAGCTGAAGAGAAGTTGTTTGGTATGTCGGTGCTCGAGCGGTCGGGGCACCGTTGCTCGGCATGGGATATGCTGGTCAACATCGGCAAGCGACACTCCTCTGTTCGTTGTCCAGTTGGTCTGGTCCATCCAGTGATACTGGGGCGATGGCAACGATGAAGGCATCCATCGGCTCTTCCTTCCTTCCTTCCTCAGCCTCCACCGCCCAACTCGCTCAGTCTCACCAGTATCAAAACACTACAATGGCGTGCGCAGCATTGACTCGACAGAGCAAGAGATAATAATACAGCTGGGTATGTAAATGCGCATGCATGAATCAAAACAATTCCAGCTAGCTTGCTGACTCTTTACGAATGAATCTGACGTTCGTTGGCAAAAGAAAAAACAAACTGAAACTGCAGGATCAAGAAAGCAATGCGTTGTGACTATCTACGCCCTCCTCGGTATTGAGATTCAGAGCAACGTGGTCCGGTCAGTTTGGGTCCAAGATTGAAGTCGACGGTGCGGCGCCATCGTCAAGATTGGAAGCGCAAAATCATTCGAAACGGGCGTAGAAGCCAGGAAGAGTGCCGGCTGGCTGCCGCTCCCAGAGCTGTGCCGTACGCACGTTCTCTCGCACGTGGGAAGCTCTCTATCGAACGGTTTATTTTGACGCAGAGGGCGTACGGAGCGCGGGTGGACGCACCGCGGAAGCAACATGGGAGGTGGGTGCGGGAGTTGTTGGGGGGTTGGCAGACACACTTACCGAACGTGGGGCGCGGCGTGACGCCGTCGGGCACCTCTTCGCCCTGCTGCTGGGCGAGCAGCGCCTTCAGCCAGGCGTCCGAGTCCTCCTCGCTCTCCAGTATCACGCAGAAGCAATCGTCCTTCGTGTAGAGGGCGATCACGTGCTTGTTGTGCTTCATGTCCTGGCGCTTGTTGATGTTGAAGCACGTCTTGATCGGAATGCTGCGCTTGGGCAGCTGGCCGCTGTTGAACTTCTTCTCCGAGTCGTAGTACTCGAGGCGGGCCGACGACTCGCACGTCTCGCCGGCGCGCAGCACGAAGTACTTACGCTTGCTGGTCTTCAGCTTCTTCAGGTAGCCGGACTTGACGACCGGGCCGAAGCCGCGCGGTATGCTCGACTGCGAGCTCTTCGCCGACATGATGCGCGTGATGCGCTCCACCACGTCGGCGCCCGTGCCCGTGCTGGTGCCGGTGGCGGTGCCGCCTCCGCCGGCACTCCGCACGCTGCTGCTGCTGCTCGTGGTGCTAATGGTGGCGGCTGGTGGTGGCGCGCGGCGAACGACGTTTGCCGTTCGCTGAGCGGCCCGCGCCCGAAGGAATGATGGCGAAAGGGCGTACAGCCGCGTCGTACTGTTGGTGTTGTTGTTGGTGGTGTTGGCGGTGGTGGTGGCGGCGGTGGTCGTCGTCTTCGTCGGCGTCGTTGTCGACGTCGTTGTTGACGTTGTACTGCGCTTCGCTTGCAGGAAACGATGCACGTGCGGCCGTGCCAGCAGACGCCGTGCCGCGTTTCGTCCAAAAAGACCTCTCACGCACGCACACACTGCACTGCACCGCGCCGCACCACACTTTCCGACAATCTGTGTTTATTTACGCTTGTGCGAACGAGTTCCGCACCGCTTGTTCGTCCGTTCGTCTGTTCGACCGCGCGACGCGCACACTGCAGCCGTCTATTATTTTATTTAACTGTACGCTCGCTGCTTTCGCCGCCGCGCCGCGCCGGCCCGTAATATGCAGGCGCTGTTATTATTGCGTTAGTTCGCTTCCACGCGCAATAACAACACAGCATAACAACAGCGCTGACGACGTCGACAGCGGCTCAACCTAAACAACATCCACATTCCAGGTCAACGAAAGGTAGCCGAGCATTTCCTGTCTCTGCTGCTGCTGCTGTTGCTGCTGCCGTTGCCGCTTGCGCTGCACTCTGGCGTGCTGTTTGTCTGCTCGCGAAACGAAAACAAAGTGCGCAATGCGCAGCGCAGCGCACGACGCGTTCTTCGTCTTCTTCGGCCGCGTTTTTAAGGCTCGCAGATTCGCAATGCGCACAACGCCACAACTGCGACTCGCATCCTCCGTATCCTCCGCCCCCTGGGACTCATCGGCGCGTCCGCTTCGAATCGAATGGAAAATCGACGAGTTGATCACGATGATTCCATTTGCGAATGCGTATGTTGCATGTGTTGGGTATGCATTCGGCTACACGCACGCAGCCCCGTACACCACGCGGACATAGTTTGGGTGTCGGCGCCGAGATGCTGCTGCTGCTGCTGCTGTTGCTGCTGGTGATGCTACTGCTGGGCTTCCTTCAACCCGCGGGGACGACACAAGCGCCACGCCGAAACGAACGTGCCCACGGTTCCCATGCGCTGCGAGCAACATCAACCCTGTCGCACGTACAACACACCTGGCGCGGGTCTGCGAATGCGGTGTAAACAAGCCAAATCAAGAATGCAAAAACGGCTCACGCACAATCCCCCAAGTGGCGTGGCGACGACGACGACGACTGATGGCGGCCCACACTTAAGCTACTTTGCTTACTATGCACACTAACACACTACGCGTACGTATGACAACCATATGAGCACTCGGCGCGTCACAGCCGCGATTGCGAAAAACTCGCAACGCAATTCCCCTCGCCTGCCTGGCCAGGCCTGGGTGTTGTTGCTTCTCGCGGGCGCGAACGCGAACGCGGCCGCCGTTGCGTCGTAAACTACGCACTAAAGAATTCCGCCTCAATTAGATTCGCGCGCGCGCGCGCGCGCGTGCGTGTCGTTCACCGTCTTGCCTTGGCGTTCGGCGTGCTCGGCGTGCTCGACGCGCACCACGTCTAATCATAGGCGCGTTATCCAAAAATGCCGCGGTTCACAGGAGTACGATGGGTAGTGCGATGACGACGATGGCTGCTGCTGAGCGCTCCGTCTGTTTTTATTTCGGGCTGCGTTTGCAACTCGGCGTGCAACGCTTCGCTTTCGGACAGGGGGCGCCGCGCGCGCGTACGTAGCAAACGCTCCGCACGAAGTATCACGACTGCGGCGGCTGCGCCGCTGCCAGCCCACCAGCTACGAGATCGTCGCCAGCGTATAAGCGCTTGGTGGCGCTTGGTTCACGCCGTGCACGCTGGCCGTGACGCGCACGCACCAGCCGTAGCGTCGGGCTCGTCGCCGTCGCCAAAGGAGCATGCGGGGGCGAGTGGGGGCGGCCTTTCGGTCCGACTACGCTGCGCGTCCGCTGCTCCCGTGCGCTCCTCTCCTCGTACACCTATGGGAGTGCACGTCGCCGACGGCGGCGACAAAAGACGATCGTGGGGTTGGCAAGAGTCTAGCAAGAGGCTAGAAAAACCCCTTTATCATCCGTACGTCCTCACTCCGCGTCCTTGACTTGACCCCGAGATCAAGGATCGGATTCAGTTTGGCCCATGTCGGGGGTCTGCGAAATTGCGTGGGACGAGGGAAATGGCGACCTTTTGAACGCCGTGGTTGGTAGCCATTCAGCCAGTCAGACCACGTTTCGACGATTCCGGCGCGATTTCGGCGACTCCGCGCTCCGCGTCAACGACGAGCATCAGCAAGAGGAACGACAGCAATGGCAGAGCGCGCGCGCGCACGGTGGGCCTCTCCAAGGGGGCACCGGGGGGCAGCGCAGCCCGCAGGAGCAATGCCCTTGGCAGGTCATTCATATGGTGCGTGCCGAGGGGTCACTCCACCGAACATGACCGATCCTATTTACTATTGCGTTGCTACTACGGCGTACGCGCCCAGAAGAGGGCACTTGGTTGCCGGCGTGGTGATCGCTACGTCCAGCTGCCTTCTTCATGGAGGGCGCCTTCGATACATGATTGTTGTTGTTTGCTTTCGCATGCACGGCCACCTCTTCGTCGCGTGCACGCATTCCGTGCCGTCGGAGGAGTTCCGCGGGCACTCTAACGTAGCGTAGCAGCGACGACGGCGGCGACGGTGTCGTTGACTCGCTCTTCGCGCGCGCCAAGAAGCCGTAACAGACCTGCCGGCATGGCTGGCTGCCCGATGCGCAGCGTCCCGTTGTCCAAGCGCCGACCGCACCTACGCGTCCTGGTGCACTATCCTGCTCGCATCGCATCCATGGGCCTGGCGCACCAGGTCTATCAACGTGGAAATGATTTGCAATCGAGTGGCCGAATCTCACCGATACCGATCGGCGTCGCGTAGCATGCTGCCAATAAACAAGCACTTGAACAGAGTATACAATGTGACGCAGACGCGCGATGCGCGCGCGACATGTTTGTTTACTTGTTTCGCGGACGAGCGATCGTAACCGTCAATTGGCCGCCATTGTATTGCGTTGTATAGATAGACAACAAACTATTGAACTAATTTTGGTAATTACATGTCATACATAAACTTGTTCTGCCTACATAAAGTTTGTCGAGTCTTCTGGCTGATTGATTTAGGGCAAATTACATTCCTATTTTCGGCGTCATTTCATCTTCTTAAGCATAAGCTGGTACATAGCCATGTTCTGTAATAATTGCAGGATAATTACATTTCCTTCTCGGTTTACATACATATGCAAGGTAGTGATAGAAACTCATCTAAGTAAGTTAGTTGTTTTACATGGTTTATTGTTGATAAGAGTCAAAAACAATGTTGTTTCGGGCGACTCACCCATTCTTCTCATAGTACAATCAGTACATCGAACCTGAGTAAATGGTCGACACAACTCTATCCACGGATTTGAAAATTTCTGACTGGCACGCACGCCACGAATGAATCCATCCCTTGGTGAATGATGATTACCTGCAACAAAACAGACACTCTATTAATACTGTTGCATTGCATCTCAGCGTTGTCGATGATCGCACGTGGACCGAAGGTAGAAGTCAGTCAGCGCGAATATGAAAACATACGTTTATTGAATAAATGAGGAGGTATAATAATGCTTTAGTCGCACATTATCGAATTGTGAATTAAGACTAATTGCTTATAGAAATGACGCCAGGGACGTGTTCGCGTCGGGCTCGTCGAGGCCGAATTGTGTCGCGTCCAAAAGGGTGTCTTCGTCGAAGCACAGATAATACGCACCGACGAACCGGCGGGAACGGCACTGAACATCCACGACCGACCGTCCGACCGACCGACCGTCCGAAGGAAGGAACGAACGAACAAACGATCGTAACCACTCCAAATTTGGCAGGCGGGCGGGCGGGGTGGGCGGCTGTAAGGCAAATGAAATACATCTGCCCGCAGGCGCACTTATTCTACCCCACTGCGCAAAGTAAAACAATTGATTAATATACGCAATGCGCACTTGCTTAAATTACTTATTTGCAACAAGTTAATGCAGTATGCTCTAGCCATTAACAACTGAAATGATTGATATCCAAGAAAGTCGGCATGCTTGAATCATTACTGTAACTACTTGAATGATTAATTTAGGCGTGCATTTCATTTAGAGTCGAAAATCAAGCCGGTGACGTTGTTGATGCGTCCAGTTTATCAGCGGCGGGCAGCAATGCTGCAACCTGTATTGGCGAAAACGTTAGTAAGATGCATTATTGCTAGGAGGCGATTGCACTTGCTGATGGGCTCGACGTGTCCGTGTGGCCGGCGGCGGAGCTCGTCGCCGGCGCATCGGTGACGGTGACGAACTTGGGAATTGGTCGATGGTTGTAGACGGGCAGCGGCCGACGTGGGCGGTAGTACACCGGCTCCGGGAAGAAGCGCGGCGGCATGAAATGCGGCGGAATGGCTGGCGGCTGATAGTACGGCATCGGCGCGTACGGATAGCGGACGACCATGTCGGGCCGAAGATGCGGACGCAACATTGGCTGCAAACATAAACAACATCATCAGTCGGGCTTCGGGTTCGGCGGTCATCTGCCGGCTGTAGTTATCGGATTGCAATCATACATCAAAGAAGTTGACGCCGAACGGATAGTCGGCCGCGTCGGCGTACGCATCGAGCCGCTTCTCGTGCGACTTGCTGCGGGAATGCTTCCGCCTGCGGCGCTCCGGCGAACTCTCGCGCGACCGCCGCCGACTGCTCCGGTACGTCGGCGCTGGCGCCGGCGACGGCGGCGGCGAGGGCGAGCGCGACGCCGATCGGCGGTCGCGGTGCCGCTTCTTGTCCGGCCGGAACTCGCCCGGCCGATTGGAGAGATTGCGCACAGGGGTCGCAGAGCGCCGCGGCGATGACGGCGAGCGGCTGCGTCGGCGCGCCGGCGGGCTGATGCTCGTGCTGCGGCTGCGGCTGCGGCGGCGGTAGCTGCCGGAGCGCTTCGTCGGCGGCGTCGCCGAGTGGTCGCGCTTGTGCTTGTCCAATCGTCCTGGAGCGTCCTTCGCTTCGTACTTGCGACTGCCATTTGAATAGCGCTCCGGCGATCGCCGTCTTGACGACTTGGCGGGCTCGCTGTCGGGCTTCTTGTACTTGTCTCCGCTTCTCGACCTAAACGAAAATCGGCAACAAATCTCACTCATGACATCCACACGCGCAGAGAGCCGGAGCCAAGCAATTGTTACCTGCGATCCTTGTACTCCTCCTCGGACGAGCAGCTCGTGGAGCGTGCGCGCTCGCGCGGCTGAGCTGGCGGCGACGGCGTCGCCTTCGGCCTCGCGGCCGCCGACGACAGCGATGCGTTCGGCCCAGCCGCCTCTCGGCGCGCCTTATACTTCGCCAGCTGCTCAGCAGAGAGCCGATAATCGCTCTGCTGCAGCGCAACTGTATTTGTCGGTATATTTTCGAACAACTTGCCAAGTGGTTTTACACCTACAATATTAACAAGAGGCATAACGTTAAGGCGACGATGGAACGAATGGGCGGCGGCGCTCCGCTCAACATAGATCGATCCTCAATGATCCTCACTGAGAGCAATATACGTATGCGCATGCGCTGGAAGTGACAGTGACAATGATTTATTTAATTATACTCGCTTGCAAAAAAAGCTCTGAGCAATGACCAATGACGAACATTAGTATTACTTATTTATCATCTCTGATCACTTGTTTCATTGTGCGCTCACCGCACAAGCAACATGCATTAATTACTGAACGAGATCTTCGAGCTCACTAGAATACCCCATTACGAGAAACCCATTTAGCGATCGATCGAACGCACGTGTCTGGTAGCGCAATGTGAAACAAAATCAAATCATCAAAACAAAAATCACAGCTGGACATGGCATACTCAATGCGACGAGTGTCGAGTACGCCTCCTGTTCTCTTAGCCTAAAGTCTTGCTTGCGAGAGTCACGTACAGAGAGAAACTCAGTCGACAAGTATGACTGACGTGAACGAAAACATGCATGACTATGGTGATTGATTCAGTAATAGCATTGCTGTAAATCAGACATATTCCAACTCGCTGAACAGAGTTGCGGAGAAGAACTGGCTAGTGCCTAATGCCTGCAATCAATTTAAGATGGTATTTATCATAGCTTCTGCTCCTAGTTCTTCCAGACAAGTTCTTCGGAACGTCTTCTTCATCACACAGGTTTAGGTTTAGAACGGATATATACTTTTAGATCACTATCTCTTTAAGGGCACACCGTCTTCACGTTCGTGCAAGATGCGAAAATGAGCACCGATTAGCGACGCTCAGTCTTTAGTCGTCGCGCTCAGTTAGGATGCAAACTCGCAAAATGTATTTGATCGACGAACCGAGCGGGTGAGCGATCAAACAATACATCAATACATTGCCTAACAAATGATTGAAAAAGAATTATCTAAGAGATTGAACAGAATATTTACCAGTTGCGTGCACGAACGAGCATATGTGCTTCGGATCCGGAACGGCCCGATCGAGCGGTTGCACTTTGCCATTCGTCGTTTTTATATTGTGTCTTTTTATTAATACTTGAACCTCCTTCAACTGAATTGGATTGTACTCCGTCATCACTTTCAATGGCTGCATTCCAGGCTTTGACATCTTCACAGGTTGTACTCAATACCCAAGCTGAAAAGATGCACACAATCAATAAAGCCAAGGTGCAAATGAAACACCTAATATAATTCAGTACGTACAAGGAAATTAAATCATGAACTTGATGTTGAAGGCTGAAGTTGTAGTGCAGACTCTGTTAAATAACTCTAGCATCCATCCACATTATGCTAGCTTCTTCAAGCATTGGGTCTGCAAGTCACAAGCAAGAGCCTAGGGCTGTGTGATAGCAATCAGTGGCAAACTGCAGAATCGTCCTCTCGCAGCCACCGACGAGTCGTAGAGCGGGCCTTCTAAAATAACAAAGACCAAATTGTTGCTTAAGCACGTCGAACAAGCCAACCACTTACGGCCTCCAAATCTTGCAGCTAGTCCAAACACAAGCAAGCACCACATCCGACAATCAGACTACACCACGAGCATTGCTTTGCGTTCGCCTAATTCGACGTAATATACGACCGAATTTTAATAAAGCACTTCATCAATTATAGCAACAACTAACGAATCGAGATCGGGCGAATTTTGGCAAAACAACAATAACAAGATGGCTGCCGCAAGCCCGGCCATAGAACAGTCGCAGAAGCTGGCAGCAGAGCAGCAGCAGTGACACCAGCGCCATCACTCTTTTGAGGTTAGGCCGTGTTTGGCTCGTCTTTCTTTGCAGACGCAAACGGAGAAAAGTGAATATTTAAACAAATTGAATACATTATTCTATTTATATAGATTACGGGAATGAAATCAGCAAAACAGTTTGCAATCTTTGACTTTTCGTGCTGACATCTATTTGTGCTACGATAAGTTGGAATTCGACAGAATGTGAAATCTAGGCCATCCCGATAGATGTCTCCAGTGGTCCTATCGTCCTATCCTATCGCCGTATCGTATGGAAGAAGCCGGGCGAAACGAAACGAAACAAGATTTGCGCAACTCATCGCTGTTAGACCTGATATGGATTTGAGTAAAATCCCAGTTTGGAACGGAAACTTTATTTTAAGCACGTTTTAAATTACGAGGTAATAGCCAATACGATAATGAGAGCAATCGGGGGCGAGCATCATTCGCATCCGGCAGCCTCTAACCTTTAACATTTTGGGATCGTATCATTAATTAACCTTTCAGCAGGCGGGCAGCGTGCAGCTCTTAATCTGCGCCTCCTTTTCGCCGGGTGCACATCCGCCAGCAACACAATGTCGCCACCGGACGATTTTGCCCACGCCGCAGGTTACCGAGCACGGCGACCACTTGCCCCATTGGTCCCAGATCTTCGGGCCGCGGCGCTCCTTATCGTGCTTTTTATCACGAATGAAATCTGAAATGAAGAAGCGATTAGTAACGAGCGGCTGGCCATGAGAAGCAGGACGGAAGGGTGCAACAAGTGCCGTGTCCTGGACCGGACATGGTGTGACTGTTCGATGCTAGCGAAGTGCCGGCCAGAATGCTGCGCTGACCCGATGACCGAGTTTCGTCAGCCGCAAACGTGCACGCACCCCATATCACCGTTGCTGCTGCGGCAACGGTGGCGGCGGCGACGTCTGCAGCGGGTTCGTTCTTAATCCCCGGCTGGTTTGCAGGCAGCAGCAGCGCGGGCGCGTTTGATTGCGCGCGCAGGGAAGCAAAAGAGCGGCTCTCGCAGTGATACGGCAGCAAGGCGCGTGCTGCGAGTCGTCCTTCGGCTCGCTCCCGTTTCGAAGCAGGCCTGCAGCAGCAGCAGCAGCAACTTTCCTCATGCCAACGCCGCCGCCGCCGCCGCCGCCGACGCTGACGCCTGAATCAGCGCTTCGCTAGTTGTTTGCGTTCGCCTCACGCGAGAAGACGAAAGACACGCCGCCGCCGCGCCGCTCCACACCGTCCGGTGCGTGCTGGTGTCCAGCTGGTGTCAACGAATCAACGCAGCCACACTGAGAGCCACACGCAACGCAGCTCGATGCAGACGGCGAAACATGGTGCTTCTCTTTGATTTGCGTTTACGAAACGAAGCCAATTTAACGCCAGCAATGACATGCAGCCGCGCCAACCAGCGACACGCCGAATTCGTCGACAGCGAGTACGAGCAGTATCGCGATCGCCATTCGTGCGCATTTAGGTGAGTGACGACTACTTACACATATTTCGCATTTCGTATTTACCGGCGCCACGTCGCGCCAACGATTTGCGCGACGTCGCCGACGTGGTGCCCGCACGCATACGGCTCCCAGACAGCAGGGTAGGCGCGGGTGCGGGTGCGGGTGCGGGTGCAGGCGCGGGCGCGACCAGATAGCTGGGTAGATTGCTGTCGCACCGGCCGTCACCGGCAACGCCGTCGACGTCAGCAGCGCGATTCGGGCGGCTGCAGCGCGCCTCGCTGGCGGCAAACGCCACCAGCAGGCCGACGAAGAAGGCCACCACGTGCACGTGCGGTCGGCGCCGATTCATGCAACACGTACTGTTATCGAATTGCGTTGCGTGACACCTTGTTTGACTTTGTTTGACTGCCTGACGCATTCGGACAGATCTGGACAATCCGGGAATGTCAACAATCAATATTTGATCGTCAACAATTTGTACAACCTCGACACCGGCCACTTTGCACATGCATTCTTCTTACTCGGTTTGGCGCGCATTACGCCATGGTATTGATCGCATCACGCATTGCGATATTCGAGCGGTCTTCACAGATATTCAGATCGCCCACAGAGTGGCTACAATAAATGTAATCTCATCACCCTGTATCTGCCTTGTGCCTCAAAACGGCGTTCCCACCATGTACAATTCACAATCATGTAACAATCGTGTAACCCATACAACAAATTCGCTTATTCGCAATATTGTAATTGCGATCGAATTTGTTGCTGGCCGATTGGAGCACTTTTGGTAAAATTGACTTTTGTCTTTTCGCAGATAACTTTGGATAAGTGTATTCGTCAGTGGAGTAAAGGCGCTGCCTTTTGTAGTACCAACTAGGATGAACGTCCAGATGCGACAAGGCGTTAGCATGGAACATACAGGTAATCAATAAGTGCCGTAATCAGGATTAATTAAAGTTGCTTTATTATGTATCATGTATCATGAAACACGAAGCCGGACTTGAGCAGCTGGTCTGAGACGCTATTTGCTGCAGCTTGGGTGACAAATAGTCCTATCTATCGTTTTAGAACTGAAAATTCGTTAATATGATGTACATTAGTCGCCGGGGACAATAAATATTCGGCCCACTCACGTCCCGAACTTCAACAAAGTATAATGCATGCTTGTTGTCAAGACTGTGTCCGCTCTTTTCGCTTAAAGAAGGTCATTGGTAAGCAATGCATGTTTCACCGCGCTGAAAATGCCTGATGGCACCACAAGGCCCCTATTTACCAACGAACCGTCAAGATGGCAGATTGCAGATCACATCCCAGCTTTACCCTTCTAACCATCCCCTGCTCGGTTCGTTTCTACGTAATCGAAAGCCCACCACCCATCGCATATTGGCTGCAGGAATACCTGCGCGTTGTTGCTCGCACGTTGCGTGCACGTTTTTGAAGCACTAGGTCCGCACTGGTGATGCTGGCAGTGGCCTCCACGAAGCCGCCTCCATGCTGCCGGCACGATAACGAAGTAGCAGCGCTTGCAGGGTATTGATTCCCCCCAACATCCTGGCCAGGACCGTCCGTTCTCGTACTCTCTACTCGCTACGCTACGAATTGCGTCCGCCTTGACGATGTCACGACGTGCTCTTTCACCAGGCCTTCAATCCTTGATTATTTAGGGCTGGCATCCTTTATTATGTGCAATCGCGTAGGACCAGATCTCATCTTTGTGCACGTTTCACACATCAACTGGCACGCTCTCAACCAAAGTAAAGAATTGCTTTTCCTTGCAGGTTATTTGGGCAATTCGCGAGTAATCATCAACAATCACTACGATGCGGCCACTCAGGTATGCTCTTTACGCAATTGTGGTCGCAATTCGCGATACCCTTTCGGAAGCAGTCCAATCGCCGCTGCATTGCGCTGTGTTACAGGCGGACATTCAGCACATCGCCGTCAGCTACGAATCGGAGGATGAGACGTCGGGCCGCGCGCAGGCTCGCAGCCGCCGCTCGACGGCGTTGTACAGCCGGCAGGACATCTTGGAGCAGTACTGCATCTCGGAGCGCGGCCTCGGAGCGCTCGAGGCGGACCGGCGCGGCTTCTTCAGCTGTCTGTCGTCGCACCAGCTGTCGCCGTGCACGAAATCGTCTATCCTGACGGTGTGCGTGCAGAAGGTGCCCTCCGATGAGAACCTGCAGGAGCTCTACCGGCGACCGCCATATCCGGCTTACGCACGGAAGCCGAGGTACGTTGCCCGCTGAAGTCGACGGACCCGATTCACGCGTACTGCAGCATGCTCGGTGCCAATCATCGAATGCAATTACAGCAGACCGTCCGAATATGCTTGCAGATGGGGACCGCCACCGCCGGAGATTTACAATTACGAGCAGGACCTAAGTAGCTCGTACTTCCGCCGAAAAGCGTACACGGACGCCAGCGCCTACCAATGGATGCCATCGGATGATGAATCAGTTCGGATGGAGCGGCCCCGCTCGATACTGGACCACCACGGATCGCAAACTACCCCTCATAGGTGAGTTGAAATGGAAAGTTTTGCCATTGGCACTGACAGTTGGCTATCGCGTGCGGCTACTACGTCCACAGGACGAAGCATGTCAGCTTCGCGCGTTCTCACACGCTGACGTCCTTCGACGATGCGGTGGTTTCCCTTGGCGCGTCCACTTCGAGCCTCAGCAAGACGGCACGTAGCCAGGAGCGACTGATCGATGTGCGCCGATCGCTGGAGAGGATCGTCCCCATCACGAAGCAGCCGGAGCCCGTCGAGCCGGTCGTCCTCATGGGTGAGCTAATCCTATTGCCCCATTCCGCGCGCCCAGCTCGCTCTTATATCTCCGCCCGCCAAATTTACAGAGAAGCACATTCGCACGCCGATGAAGACCCAGGCGACACAGACGGAGGCGTGCCTCGGTCGGAAGCCGCTGCCGCCGAGCCTGAGTCCGCGCACCGTGAATCGGGTAGGTGACATGCCACACAGCTTACGCATTCGGCCACACGCAGAACGCATCTCATTCATTCCGCATACCATCTAGGTGAAGATGGTGTCGCAGGGCGCCCAAACGAACGGTCTCATCATGAACGGGCGCAAGCTGACCAAATCGTATTCGGAGGCGGGTAGCAAATTCGGACCTGCGCCGCCGACGCCGCCCGCAGCCACCGAGCCGGAGCCGCACGAAGTGCTGCATCGCACCTATTCGGACGAACCGCCTCGCTCGCCGTTCGTGCTCAGGTCGCCGCCGCCCGACCTCCTTCCGCCGCTGCTCAGCGACTCCTCGTCGGCAACGCGAAGCGAGCACGACTCGGAGGAGTCCGAATCGAAGAAGGAAATCTTCATCGATTTCAAGCCACAAATGCCGCCGCCGACCTCCAAGAAGCTCCTCACGAAAACGTCCTCCGACGGCGAGATTCTGATGGACCAACAACGGCGCATGGAACTGACGGCCACGTCGGTGAGCCACGAGGACATCCTACAGGCGGACGCCGACGACCAGGTCAAGGCCAGGCTGTACGTGCCGTACCTGCGCAGCGCGCCGATTCGACACGAGGGCATCTTTAAACTGGAGGAGCACATCTTCTCGTCCATTGACGAAGAGAACGGCAACGGTTGCGGAGCGCAGGATTCCATCGACGAGGTGTTCCACGAGAACTACATCTACGATGGCAAGTATCTGAAGGTGGAGGGGTCGTCGACGAGCGAGGAGCTGGAGCGCGAGCGCAAAACCGACGAGCAGATGGACGGCTGCAAAGCCGAGGAGGCGGACGTGGACGAGGTGAACGCAGATGGCGACGGCGAGGACGAGTACGAGGAGCAGGAGCAGGAGGAGGGGGAGGAGGACGAAGAGGAGGAGGAGTGCGTGGTGCCGACGTGCTACGTTCGGCCCGAGGAGAAGAGCGCGTCCAGCGACTCGCTTGCGACCGATCTTCGCGATCACTCTGATGGGATTTGGAACGAGTCGCAGGCCACCGTGCTGCAGGCCGACTCGGGCACGGACAACGGCACGGGCTTGAGTGGCACGTCCGAACTGGCCACATCGCCGGTGGCCGTCAAACTGCTGACGCCGTCGTCGCGTCGGAAGCACTTGCTGATGCTGCAGCATCAGCAGCGCTCGTCCATGGACACCGAGGCGCTAGACGAAGAGCTAACGGAACAGACTCAGGTACTTCATGCATCATTGCCAACCATCGTACACAGAACACGCCTGCCTGGTCAGCCAGGTCGGTCAGCCGGATGTAACGCATTCGAATTACAGTGTGTTCGCGTTCCTCAGATCACCAGTCCAATCTCGCCGCGGGTGGACGTAGAAACCCCAAGCGCTGCACTCCGGGTCTCCGAGCCGACGCCCAGTAAACACTACTTGCAGCTCAAGCGGAAGACGCTGTCGCCCACCTACAGGAAGCACGCGATGGAGGTGCGCGACTTGCCGCAGCCCGCCGTCGTTCCCGATCTGCTCGCACGCACCGATTCGGGAAGGACCAACACCGACCTTTCGGAGAGCACCACAACGGACGACTACATCACTGCCAATTCGACCGACAGTTCCAGGCGCAGCACATCTCGGGTATGTCGTTCAAAGTTCGCTGCAGCAACTTGGCGTGACTCGGATGCGTTCTCAATTTGCAGGGCGTCGAACGAAGCGTGCGGGCCGTGCATGTGCAACCTCCACCTGAGGGTAGCTCGTTCGAAAGTACATCATCAATGTCTAGTGTAACTAAAGACGATTATTTAGGGGAAGACATGGTGGTTCCGTCTTTCTCGCCGCCGGCGATCGTGGAGGAAACCAGTGAGCTGACGCCAGTGCCCGATATACGCATGGGGCGTATGTCGCCAGCGGGCAGCAGCTCGTCGTCGGGAAGTTACAGCCTAAATGGTTCGTGTCCCGATCTGCCACAACGACCGCCAGTGCCTTCACCGAAACGCGTGCCATCACCATCCGAGGACGAGCGCAGTGCGCACTACTCCTCGTCAGGATACTATGACTCACCAATGGAAGACGAGTAAACCGCCCGGCTCACACTGTTTCTTTCAAGCGCAGCATGCGTGGAGCACGAGACTAATACATAGCGTATTCTTTCTATTGCAGTGTCACATGGAAATCCGAGTTCAAGGATAAGGAGCGGCCGAAGAAGCAGCCCGATATCGCCAAGATTCCCGAAGACCAGCCAACCACTTCCAAAGGCAAGAAGGCGTCCCCGCCGCGAGAACTGCTGCGGGCATCCGAAAAGCCTAAGCAGCGACGTATGCGCACGCGCAGCCCAATGCAACCGCACCGCAAAGTGTTGCAGCAACAGCAGAAGAAGTCGCCCACGCACGAGGAGCGCGAACGCGTCCCGCTAGAGGATCGCAAGCCAATGACGCTCACCTCCGACGAATCAATTACGGCCGAACAATCCCCCCGCAAGAGCAAGAAAACGCGCGAGAAGGCCCGCAAGGCTCCGCGTTCACCCACCAAGGGCGTTCGTAAGCGCACCGACAGCATCGACGAGAAGTCGCCTGGCTCGGCTGGCATGCTACCGCGGAAGAAAAGCATCCAGCGGAGCATGGCGCAGGACGACGCGACGCTGACACCGATGCCGACGCCCACACCGACACCGACGCCGGCACCAGGCTCAAGCAAAAGCTCTCGCATTCTCAGCCCGCACAGCCACAGTCCGGAAGCATCACCCAGTCCTCCGAAACCCGCCGAGCAGGATGCGGGACATCTGAAAGCTGTGAGCGCCGAATCGCTGCGCTCGGTGAGTCCGGGCAGCGACAGCGTGTTCTACAGTGAGCCCAGCAGCCATGTGCTCGCATCCGATCAGCATGTGCACTGCCTGCACTGCGGCAAAGAGGTGGACATCGTGACTACCGACGAGATTGAGAAGAGCTGCAGCCAGCCGGATATCGTGCAGCCGCCGGAGGGCTTTGCCGACTCGCCGCGCCTCAAGCATCCGACAACAAGCGGCCGGTTGTTCAAAAAGTTCGAGAAGCGCTACCGCTCCGAGGACCGCGGCCACGGGGATCGACGACATTTCCGATATCGAGCCGAGGGCCTGCGCGCCAAGGTGCGTCAAGGATGAGGTGGGCGCGCATGGTGCGGATGCTTACGATGGATTCTGATTTCAGAGTGAAGAACGCGGTCGCACGGAGAACGGCCGAAGAATGCGACCGATGGCGCGTTCGCGCGATGCGAGCTTGGAGGGCCTGCGCGCGACTGATTCGAGCCCCAGCGTGCTGCCGGCTGCGCCGGACGACGAGGACGATCTGGGCGTGTACAGCACGCCGTACGTGGATCATTCCTGGATCTACATCGACGACTTCGAGGAGCTGCAGACATGGTATCGCACCGATTCCATCGACGAGGAGCACCACCGGCGCGACTCGTCGTCGAGCACCGGCAGCACGGAGAGCGAGCGCGATTTCAAGAAGCGCTACCAGGCCGTCACCCATCGCATGGTTCATCGCAAGTCGTGCCTGGAGATGTACAAGCGCCAGGCAATCAAATCGTTCGGTAAGCAAAAGATCGAGTGCGAGCCGTCGAAAACCGCCACCGGAGCGGCACGAAAATAGCGCCGCACCGCGTGCGTTTCGTGCGCGCGCACATGCCCGTGCGGGCTTCGAAAATAGAAAACGCGCCGGCGCGTTGTTGCCCCCAAGGCGGTCTGGTCGCGTTGTCGACCCGAAAGCAGCGTGCCGCATTCCGCGAAAGTCTTTCACCATACAATTCTCGTTAGCAAGCAGCTCACGATGGTGCTTGGTAGGTGTATTGGCTTCGCCGCCATTCGCCACTGTTACCCTCTCGGTGAAGAAAAGGTCGCTGACTGCTCGCCCGATTGAATTACGAAAAATGCGTCGGCGACCTTTGCCACTTTAGCACGACCGGCGAGGGTGAGAGCGGTGCCAACGGAGAGTTGATGCTCTCATTTGTAATGTGTGTGTGTGTGTGTTGCCAGCGCCAGAGTCCACCACGGGCGAGCACGAATCGCTTAGGCGCAGCCTCGAAGAGCTCTTGAAGCTGATGCTCGTCGTTTGGTGTCGGGAGAATCAAGCGCTGAAGACGATCTCGACGCAAGCGAACGGTAACCGTAAGAAGGGGGCATTAATTAGCAGACGCGGCTGTTTGTGCTTGCTTGCCTCATTAACCAGCGGCCCGGCCTGGTGAAACTAGACGCACGACTAATAATGTAGGTACTTGCGGCAGCTAACTACAACAATAATAATTACGCCAACTAATGTACCAATAATAATTATGACGCGATTTCCGGAGGGGACCACGCGAACCGCATGTAGCCTAAAATACGTTTATAAATAAAACACGTGCCTTCGTGCCACGTGCCGCCTACTGTTGGGTCAAGACATGAAAACAGCCAGACTAATCATTTGCATTTTGCAGAAAGCGATAAGACCGTCATCGTGCGCCGCGAGTCTGGCGAGTTCGGCTTCAGGATTCACGGCTCCAAGCCGGTAGTAGTCTCCGCGATCGAGCCCGACACGCCGGCGGAGAGCTCCGGCCTCGAGGTGGGCGACATCGTGCTGGCCGTCAATGGCATTAGCGTGCTGGAGAAGAGCCACTCTGAGGTTGTGAAGATCGCGCACGCTGGCAGCGACGTGCTTACGTTGGAGGTACGTAGCGAGCTGGCACGCGCCAATCCCATCACCAGTCCCATGTTCAGCATGCTTTCGTTGAGTTTCTCGCCTTGCAGGTTGCTCGGACCGTCGGCGTGCTCAGCCCTACATCCGCCGACATCCACGGAGGCGCGCCGCTCTACAGCGGCTACCTGTGGAAGATGGGAGGACACGCCAGCGGCGCGCCAACTGCCAAATGGGTGCGGCGATGGTTCGCGCTAAAGCGCGACAATTGCCTGTATTTCTATAAGACTGATGTGGTGCGTATACATTGTTGATTGTTAGCTGTGCCAACTAACCGGCTATTGCAGGACAAGCAGCCAGTCGGCGCCATGATGCTCTTCAACTATGAGATACAGCGCATCGACGACGACGACGCAGAGGCGCCGCCGCGGCCGCACCGCTTTCGGTTGCGGCGCACCGGCGTGCCAACGTTGTATCTCGCCGCCGATAGTGAACCGGCGCTGGCGCGCTGGCTGGAGGTACTCTTGCGCGCCGCCGACGACAGCCAGCTCGCTGACGCCTGGTTGGAGCAGGCGCGCCGTGACCTCACTCTGCCCCCGAGCCAGGTGCGTCGGCCGGACTGCTTCGGCTATCTGGTGAAGCTCGGCACGCAGTGGAAGTCGTGGAGCCGGCGCTACTGCGTGCTGAAGGACGCGTGCCTGTACTTCTACCAGGATGCGCACGCGAAGAACGCGTTTGGTGCGTACGCCGCGGGCCGGCTAAAAATACGCCAAATACCTCCTCCGTTCATGGTCGATTATTTTCGTAGGTGTTGCATGCCTGCACGGCTACCGGGTGCAGCAAACGTCCTCCGTGAACAAAAAGCACGCGTTCGAGATTATTCCATCCGATGCGAAACAGAAGCACTATTATTTCCACACCGAATCGGACATGGACCGCAAACGGTACGATACAAATGTAGCCCGCCCTGCCTGCTCTCATGCCCTCTGTCTCCACTTCGATTATCGCTGATGTATGATTTTAGGTGGATCGCCGCGTTAGAATATTCGATTGATCGATGGCTGAAGGTGCTCTAAGCGCGAAAACAGAAACGCACCAGATTGCCGCCAGTCATAGGAAATCGGAGACTAGCGCTCGCTATTGTGCAATTCGGATATAATCAACTCTATGCACAAAAATGGAACCGAAACACGGAGAGACATCGTCATCAACTAGATATTTGTGATCGACTGATCGACCCGACCGAAAAATACGCACAACGGACCGCACAGCACCATCTAATTAATTTTGAGGTGGCTAAATAAAGCACGAAACGAAATCCAAACCAATGAAGCTGTGTTTGTCAACCGGAGTGCTACTACGGCCCGGCCCGACTGGACATCAGCGTTGGGCCCGACATTCGTTTTCGCAAAAAAGTCCACAGGCCAGGGATAAACTATTTTTTTTTACCTCGGGTCGTAGAAAAAAAATGTTTGCTTAATGCGAACGTAGCTATCTATTTAATATTCAAAAAGTCGTTGGCACTCCAAGTCCAAACGGACGGTGTTCGGTCTAACGGTGTTGTGCGGATCGGGCCCATTAGCACCTCTCATTCGGACACATTGGTCGTTCGGTATGCCACTGTCAGTCACAGACGTCGAAGGACACTGAAATAAGTATAAGATAATTATGAAGTCAATTGCACAATACTTATGATCTGACAATGAGTAAGATGCAATTAGTTGTAAGCGAAATCGAATTTTGGTAACGTGTTGACAAACGCGCGCATAACATCTTCCCGAGCTAACCCATAGGCCCCGGCTCTTATACCAGACTCTTCCGAATAGGCAAGAGCAGTACTCGCGATATACGATACAAAATCTGTTCATCCATAGACAAAATAACGCACTTTGTCCACGACAAATTTGAGCACAGCACTGAAGCCGAGCAAAACAGCTAACAAATATCACTAGTCCAGTACATACACAGGATATAATACATGAGCCTATATTAAAGAAACGCAGAATGAAATTGTTGTAACGTAGTAAGTATATGTCTGAACCTTGTGTCAAGCAAGACAAGTTACTAAGCTTGCTAAACTGATTTGTTTCAAGAAGGCCAAAACGCAGGGGTAAAAGACTTGTCGCCTCTAAACAGCTCAGGAGCATGGTAGTTAGAGCAAGCCAATCCTAATTATTGTTACCTAGACCTGGTGCGGATTGGGACCGGAAGTAACGATGAGAAAACATTTTTTCCGGGTAATTAATTGGGGACGACGACGAGTAAACGGGGGCAGTAGATAGATTGGTGTTTTAGGGTTGCAAGAGTATTAAGCAGATATGAGATAGCACCCGACCAGATGCGCAAGCATATTTTTACCTTTGCGTACTACTGCTGTGTTCTTTCCATTTCGCCCTCTTTGTCGTGTGAAGTGCTATAAGAAAGAACTAGCATTAAATTAGTAGAATTTCTATTTATATGATCTCTTGGGAATTGCGCGTAGTTTATGTAACGTATGATCCTGTTAGAGTGTACTGCCTCCCGATTTTTGTATAAGGGCGCGCACCCAAAAGGGTGATGCGTGCCGCAAAACAGCCAACCAACACCCCCTACCGCGACCGAATAGAAAAGGGGCGCGATTTTCGCACCAAGCCAGAGTAGTATCTTTATACCGATGCATATACTACAAATAGAAATGATTATTTTGGAATATTTTGTCATTTTATGATAACGTATACACCGTATAATAATTGCTTTGAAGAAAGCGGCTAAACGAAACAAATTAAAGATGTACACGAACAAGTTAAAGCAGAACGATGATGATCACTCACTTAAAAAGCTCAATAAAGAAGACTATAATTCTAAATTTAAAATTACGATGAAGTAGTCCGACGCGATTTTGGCGATAGGTCGCGTTGGCGGGCGTAACAATATAAATAAAATCTCCGTAAAACGATTACACGGATTATACAAGTACTTATGAAACTCTTTCGACTGGAAATGTACACATGTGTTATGTTTGTGAATTAGAAAATATGTTTTGGTCAATGGCGATAGCAAGCGAAATCGTCCCAATCCACGATATCATCGAGAGCACGCACCTCTTTATTCATGAACGCCACATAAACACTAATGAGATGATAGCTAAAACTTATTGTGTTTTAGATGTACCTACTTACTAATTGGTTATCGACACGTTCGTAACACACACATTGTTGATTCGGCCAGGCATTCATCGTGTAGCATTTGTGTTTATAGGGAAACAGAGAAAATGTATGTATGTAAAGTGTCGGATGAGAAAACCCTTTGTAATTGTTTACTTAGTTGCTCGTATGAGGTTTACCGACGAGTAACTAATACTATGTGCACTGCCAGGTGAAACAAAACAAAAAAAAAATGTGAAATTAAAACAAAGCAAATTATTTAATAAAACAAATTGACACACCCAATATTATGTTTCGTTCACCTTCACTAAGTTTTTGCGGGGGGAGTTAGTTGGGTGTTAGGATGTCGTGCAAACAAACAGTTTGTGCCAATGTGTGTTAAATCTTGAGAGGCGTGCGAGAGTGCGTTTACCTCGGAGCCGGTCGTATGCCATCAAGATGTGTGCAGTCGGTCAAAGGTATTTCATACTTTTGGGTTCGGATGCATATTTTCGGGCAAGTCGTTTGCCACTGCGCTCACAATTCGCAAGTAAAGTAGCCACTTTATTCCCCGTGTATAGTCGGTCCGATGAGGGTTGGTTTTATGACAACTTTACCTAACAATAAGTTTTAATCCGCGGGAGTAAAGTAGTCACTTTATTCCCCATGTATAGTCGGTATGCTGGTTTCAATACGTATAGTATTTGTTCTATGGTATCAATGTTCACCCACCACCATACGTGCTACATGTTTTCATGTGAATAAATATCGAATAAATTTATCATTATATTGTTGTTGCAGAGCCATCAAGTGTTTTGGGTCTACCACGTGCTGGAGGAAACAGAGATGTATGGATGCAGGATCTAATAGGCTTGCATAGATATTCCTGTAAGTGGGATAGATAAATGAACATGTAATTGTATTTCTTATTAAAAACTCTTTATTTATTGTTGGAGTTTTAACTACATGTTCAAAGAAATAAAGCCATCATTAATTACAATAATTTCTTATAGCTGCAACTGCAAGCAACAATGAATATGTGGAAAAGCATCATGCGATGGTTGGCCCACACCAAATTGATGGAGCAAGGGACATTTACAGAGCAAAGGCTCCTGAACAATTT
This sequence comes from Aleochara sp. GC000083, assembly GCA_030264555.1. Classification (NCBI taxonomy): domain Eukaryota; kingdom Metazoa; phylum Arthropoda; class Insecta; order Coleoptera; family Staphylinidae; genus Aleochara; species Aleochara sp. GC000083. The sequence goes on along the minus strand of JARJDZ010005030.1, from coordinate 1,263 downwards.
ATTTCTATAAATATTACTCATATTAATTCAACTCATGCGTTGCAGTATGTGATTACAACTTTGAACCTTACAACACACTCGTGCTTGGCTTCCAAACTTATCTTCGTGACCGATTTCAGCACCCGCAGAAGATGGGATGTATCATGACTTTGTGTTGGATGAATACTTTGTTGTGAATATATAGTACATCGTTCACACATTGTGCTCGTCTTATACTTATCATGTGTATCAACATCGCTTTTTATGGCCTACGAAATTGTGCAAAAATCAGTGCCAAGACTGTTCATTTTCGAGCCAGTTAAATTTTCGGAAATCAGTACCAAGACTATAGTCTTTGCTTATTTTATATTCCTATTATCCATAAGTTCAATACAAAGCGTGAAGTACATAAGGTAGTATGCATCGTTTAAAAGAGCGCCGAAAATACGGTACTATTTATTTCGGTTTTTTACTAGGGCACTAAGAAGCTGCGTTGGCTCAGTGTATACGTGTACGGCGACCTACACCGAAGACTCGGGTTCGATCCCCGGTCGGCCAAGTACCATTTAAATGGAATTTTCAGTACTTTAACGAAATTAGAAATAGTTCTAAGTACAAAAATTCCGAAATCTTATTTTCAATTATCGATTTTTTTCGGCAAAAATTTTAACAGTCTCCCCTCTAAGATTCATCCAACACGAAGTCATGATACATGAAATTCAGTATTTGTGATTGTTCATAAAGCCAATCCTTACACGCAAATTTCGATTAGTCATAAAAACCAATAATCAGTGGACCGACCATAGACAGAGGGAAAAAAGTGTTACTTCACGCCCGCGTTTCGTCGTGGTCATAAAAACCAATACGCAACGGACCGACCATAGTCAGAGGGAATAAGGTGCAACTTTATTCCCGCTGTGTGAAAGGGTCATAAAACCCATAATCCGTTGGACCGACTATACACAGGGAATAAAATACTACTTTATTCCCCCAGTGAGAAAGGGTCATAAAACCCATAATCCGTTGGACCAACTATATACAGGGAATAAACTACTACTTTATTCCCGCAGTGAGAACGAGTCATAAAACCCATAATCCGTTGGACCGAGTATACACAGGGAATAAAATGCCACTTTACTCCCGCAGTGAGGATAAGCTATAAAACCCATTTTCCGATGGACCGACTATATACGGGGAATAAAGTGGCTACTTTACTCCCGCCTCGGTTTGGTTGCTCCGACATGAACATAACCAAGAAACAAAAATCAAGCTACAAAGTGCAAA